>JAYRBW010138778.1:0-15287 GCA_036023295.1 Invenusta paracnida
TTGTCAGTGTAACGTCGATACACCAACGGATAAACGAGACAGAAAAATCGATCCATTGCCGTGAATACAATCATGTATGTGCTGATCAATATAAATGTGAAATACAGTGCACGACTCTGCCAAATATAACAAATCAATATATCGATTACGTCAATATTAGTAATCCAGGTGTTAGCAGTTGTAAAGAATTGCAATGTTAAAGACATCAAGCATATTAGAAGATCAGCTACAGTCTGACAGCGTAGAATGGAGACACTGATTTTAGATCCAATTTTATGTTTAAGCACAAAAACTAGAAAAAGGATATTTCCGATAATTCCCAGAACAATTATAATGAGGCGAACGTAGAGGAAGGCTCGACTTGAGTAAATCTGATAATACAGCGTGTCTTGATCATAACCAGTATCATTACTTCTTTCCATATTCCTTTTAATCAAATCTTATTCTCCTTACAATAGCTTCGTACGTCTGAGTTTGTTAGGATCGTGCTTAATGCACTTTCAAATGAGACGAATTTAAACCTATGAAATATGGTATTGATAAGGATACTGCTTATTATTTAGGGATCACATTTATTACTGTTTCATTCGTGAATAAATATAAGGCATTCTTTATTTACCCTTTATCTTATTGGCAATATAACGACTTATTGTGCGTGATTACATAAGTATTTATATTAAACTCAGGTTCTGCGACATACAAATCCTGGAATGCTTTTAACAATATCAATAAACGAAATAATATTGCCTTTATCATCGGTTATTTTGCAAATATAAAAAAAACGTGGAAGGCTTTTCACATTATCAAAGCCTGGCAACATATTATATTTGCTTCTCTTATTTATGTTAATGTGCAAATATTTGACAATCTGTTCTAGTAGTTGACTAAAATCACGCGTAAGCAATAACGCATTTTCCTTATCGTATTGTTTACACTGTAGAATTACGATTTCTAACGAATTCTACATATTAAATTGACAATCCATTTATTACTGTTTCATTCGTGGATAAATATGTTGAATGATTTATATACTAGGTATATTTATCTTACTGGCAATAGAACAACGTATTGTATCAAAGTTCGTTAATTTGTTTTAATCTTAGATACCCATTTCGTAAATTCGTTTGTGCTTGATTACAGAAGTAATATATTAAACTCAATTTTTCTGAGATAAAAATCATAGAAGGCTTTTCACATTATCAAAACTGGGCAACATATTATATTTGTTTCTCTTATTTATGTTGTTGTGCAAATACTTGACAATCTGTTCTAGTATTTGATTAAAATCACGCGTAAGCAATAACAAATTTTCTTTCTCATATGTTTACACTGTAGAATTACGATTTTCTGATAAGAATTATACAAAGTTAGTAGAATAACATACTGAAAACTTTCAGAAAACAGAAAATGTATATTCTGATTTCTAGATGGTTTTGTGTGGTAAAATAGCCGGATCTAATGTTGTATTCTATGTAAAAACGTAGTAAGAAATGAGCATATTTTCAGGCAATCTCTAATTTCATTCACAAGTCCTAAATTTAGCACATGATATAATAATACGTAGATACTCCATTACTAATGTTTATGACGCAGTATGAACGTATGATTTAGTATGGACGAATTATTCAATTCAAATTTCACCGAAATTACAATAAAAATTATGTGAGATTTCAAAATTCACATTCTTAATTTAAAATATAATGCATTTTAATTATTCAGAAGTCAACCATAGTCACGCATATCTTCTTCATAATTGACACATATTACACTTATCTTTTATATTCGCTAGTATAAGTGAGTAAAGTGAATTTAGATAACAAATTTTAATTTACTTCTATCCATAAATTACAAATTTGAATAAGACATTAGAGATAGCAAACATACATAAAATCAGACGATATAAAATCAGGGAACGCTTTCAATATCAACTAACAAAATAACAATGCTTCTCTCAGCTCTGGTATTGTGCGAATAAAACAAGTTACATGTTTGTGAAAAAATAACAAATGTAACAACATACCCGTTTTAAAAAATAAAACAACAGATGGCGTTTAAAATAATTCTTTCGAGCTCGAATATCATCAACCAAAGACGATTATTTTCGCCCATTTAGAGTGAAGGTCTGTAACGACTAAAAGGTAACGATAGTTTTGAGTCACTCCTTTCATCTCACCGACTATGTCGATTTGTAGCGACCTCCAAGGTTCCAATGGCAGAGTTTTTACTGTTTTATTTTTATCTGCGAGAGTACATGTGTTACATTTTTTTTAAATTGATTGATGTGATTCCCTATTTTTGGCCACCAAGCAACTCTTTACATATTTGTGTCGCCTTAAGATACTTGGTTGGATTTGTGTGCTGTTTCTTTGACTTTGTTTTGGAGAGACGGTGGAATTACTAACCGGGTCCCTCGAACTAGCCAAGCTTCATTATTGTAGCAAAATAACTCCTGTCGTATTTGATAATACGCGAATATTCTAGCATATATGTGATTTCAGATCTTTCTGACAATTTGTAAGTTATATAATACAGGATCTTTCTCAGCACTTCATTCTCCAACCATTCTCCAATATTTTCAACCATTGATATATGCGTAAAGACCTGATGCAGACGTATTTAGAAGAGTAGTGAGAGCTTATTGATCAGTAATCAGAATAAATTTTGATCCATACAACAATATGTGCCATTTTCCACATAAATACAAACAACTATTGCCTCCCTTTCTTCCGCTGAATACGTCCTCTCAGTGACAGATAACGTGCGGGAAGTTTTCGCTTTTGGATTAATGTGAGCTAAAACTGGTGTTGAGCTTAGTCATTATTTTATTTTATAAATGTCAATTAACATTCGTTTGACTAGTGCCAAGTACGCGATTTACGCAACAGTTTTCTGAGTGGTTCTGTATACTTCTCAGCATAATTGGGTAATTTTGTTTTTTAATCTGTAGTGCACAGCACATACATTAACTGTTTCACATCTGTAAGAATTGGTAATTGTTCTATGGCTACAGTATTAGACGCCAGTGGTTCGATTCCTTTTTTCTAATTGAGTAATTTGATAAATCGACCTTATCAATCTGAAATACGCATTTGTTTTCATTTACGACGAGATTTTATTTTGCTAATCTAACGAGAACTTGATTTATTCTTTCCGTGTGTTCGGCTTCCATATTCGAGAAGATAAAAATATCATCGATGTAATGAATTACTCCTTTTAGTAATTTGATAGTGGTGGCAAGCATTTTGCGATATGCGGATGGCGCTGAATGAAGATCAAAACAGATTAGATTAAATCTGTATAGACCCTCATGAGTAATAAACGTGGTTAATTCGTGTGATTATTCGAATAATCTGATCTGTAGATACCCTTGTTTTAAAGCACTTTTATAAAATATCATAGCACCGCTCATTTTCGAGGTTAATTTGGTTACTTTATAATGATGTATTCGAATACATAAAGGATATTTATACGGGATAATAGTAAGATAATATTATTAGTAGATAATAGAGTAACTACATAGAAAAGGTATTACAGACGCTGAATAATCTACTTTTTCTATAATATCCTTTGCTTCAAAGTTATCGAGTTCTGCTTTTACTTATTCCCGAACGGCCAGAGGTAGTCGCAGTGATTGCGTCACTGGAGGTACCGTTTGATCAATTTCAGGTTTATGTTCGAATCCTATAGCCGGTTTTTAGATCTCACCAGAACACACATTAGAAAATCTATCAACTAGCTCCTTAGGAGTAGTAACGACATGACTTACGCAATCAAATTTCAACTGCAACAAACGAATGGCATTTCTAGAATCGCTTGTCCCAGAGTAACTACATAGAAAAGGGTATTACAGACCAAATTGTGGTGACATACTAGCCTGAAACCCTCATATTACATTAAAGAAGTAGGTGGTCGTACAACTACAGAGAAATGTTAGTAGTAATTAAATCAACCCCGGAAAATGCATATCAAAGATTGGTTTAAAAATGATCGTAGATACGCTACCTGTGTCTACAAGTACACGTATGTCAGTAATTATTGTTTCAATAGAAACCAAAGTATTTGTTTACCAAAATGTGTATTTTGTTTGTGAGGCGTTAACATTTAACACTTGAATAGTAGGCATGTCAGTATTATATACATTACAATCTAGTTGATATCTTTTATCATCACTGTCCTTCTGAATATGATTTACGGTCCCCTAAGACTATCGCCTCACCTTAGCAGAGTGACCCGTCTTATCACAAATTCGACACTTCGCCGTCCTTGCCTTGCACTCGTCTGAATTAGCAAGGTGGGTGTAACTCCGACATCAGTAGCATGGCAACTTGCTTGTATTGATAGAATTGCTCTTCTTCCCGTTCAACGGAGCTTGCTTACGGAGATCCCCGGATGTCGATAGTACGTCTCGGCCACTTCTGATCGCGTATTTATACTCAATGATGTGAACCTACTTCTTGCATATGCGACGAACCGGGCTGTGGGATGAAGTATCCTGCTCTAACATGATCTGTTTTAATTTTCGTGACGTTGTAGGACGATCTGATATTCTTGTCCTCCCATTTTGTACACCGAACTGAAGATTGAGGCCGAGAGACAACGGGTTATAAGACAAATCGATTAGTAATAATAATAATATCACTTTAACACTTGAAAAGCAGAGAATTCGATATACCTAGAACAGCAAGACCGACGAATAATAATTGACGATTTTTTTTATTTACCGTATGTTTTGGATAATTATATTTATAATAATGCATACAATTTATTTATAACATCTAAATTACTGTATATTTTGTATTAGTATTCTGTTGAATTATTCATCGAATTTAGATATTTTTAAATGTTTATAAGAGTCAATATTCTCAGAATTCTATCTCTGTGTAGTACCTGAGTAGATTACACATTAATGTTTCATATAATACTAAAATGAAATACATATTTGAATTTGTAAACAATGTTGATAAAGTGTTGATTTTTATTGCAAAATGATTTTGATTGCAGAGAAATCCAAACCTAAATAATCTAATATAAATAAAAGCGAATGACAAGGAAATAAATTGTAGTACCTAAGTTTCAGAGAAACGCTTATATTGTGATAGATTTTTCGTTTTTGGTAAAAAATATGACAAATCTTGACTAAAAATACAAATAATATTTAATAATAATAATTGCTGTACATTATAAATATATTATAAACGTTTATTTATGATTACATAATATAGTGATGAATAAAGATATAGTAAAGAAAGAAAATCGTTACAATCATTTTTAAATCGAAACTCGTCAATTGACGGGTTTCGCTGTTTTAGTGTTAAATATGGGTTTAAAATTTTATTTTTTTAAACACTTAATCAATTAAGGCTAATAAGACTCAACTATTTAAAAAAAATATTATGTTTCGCTAGTTAAATAACACACTCGAATAGATTCATAAGTATTACAAGAATTACGCGTTCATAATATAGTGAAACACCCGAAGAAGAAGCACAATCTGCTGCCTTTCTAAGTCTATCCCCTGCCGCCAAGCTAGCTGGTTGGCTCTGAGAGAGAGAGAGAGAGAGAGTGAGAGAGAGAGAGAGAGAGAGAGAGAGAGAGAGAGAGAGAGAGAGAAATATAGACTAAACGTATATTAACTAGTGATACTTAGCCCCAATATCATGTTTCTATTTAATGACTCAGATCCCCGGAGTACAGATCACGAAACTAAATTAATCGGCTCTAATCATGAAGACTCCAGTTTCAATGAGCTACATGTCACTAATGAACTCCATTAATACGGAAACGTGTCTCTGACATTTGGGTGTGCGGAGATATATGTCAACATTGTTTAATTATAAACTAGCTTAATTAACTAGATGTGAACCATACGTAACGAAGTGTATTTATAATTGTTATATGTAGTTTGCAGTTAATTGACCTCTTATGACGCTGCAAGTGTCGGTCGTCTTACTGAAGGAATGTTTCCAAGCCGAGTCATAAATTACATCAGCACAACGCGCTATCATAAAATAAAGTGCATTGAGCGTATTTTTAACGTGACAATAAAATTACAGTGCGCTTACGTATTTCATGATATGCTATATTAGAGAGAATCTGACGGCAGCTCGTCATACATCGAGGAGTACGATGAGGCAATTCGAGAGATCTTAGAACCGCGAGAGGCGCCTCCGAAAGTCGTCTGGACTTGACCGCCTGGTTTGATTGAGTAGCGGTTGGATTCGAAGGAATGTTGAGGACTGCAGTTTCTGTGTCGAATGATAACTGTTAATTTTTAATTGTCAAACACGCATATGGTAACTGAAATAATAATGCAATCAATTAAACTTTCGAAAATACTAAAAGTACAAAATTGTATACTTAAATATTGTTTGTTTGACAATCACAATCGCCATTTGTATTTTAAATTATCATCGTGCACAAACTGAATTCGTATTATTATTGTACAATGTGTCAATTCTTCTATTATTTATTGAAGACAAATATTTCAAGTATTACAGTGTGAATATTCATTATTATTAGTTTTTTAAATCGTATGAATAAATTCGAAATAAAAATCGATAATTAAAATGTTAAAAATAGCTTGAGTGTTTATGATTTACAGTCAAGATTGTTCGATTAGCGATCGCTTTACATAAATGAAATGTATTTCCATCGTTAAACACAGAAAGTTACATAAATTCCAATATAGTCACAATAATTTTTTTTGTAAATTCCACATTTAAACGGAACTTTTAACACATTTAAAGCTTGTATCTCACTGCACCTAATTATGTCATTCACAATCGAGTTGATATGGTTTCAGGAAGCACCGGTGGATCTGAATATCTCGTCGGCCTCCTTTTAATGAAACAAATAGCGCAGCAAATGGAGTACACAAATTTCTTAAAATTGTCAACAGTGAGCGCATAGACAAGAGGGTTAGCGGTTGAGTTAATTGTATTTAAAACACTTAAAATGATAATTTTTAAATCATTTTCGTTGTCGGAAGGAATGTAAGGTATAACATGAGCTAATGCACATACAATGGAACCCACTAGTGCAATAATTGCGGTGGCTTTTGTCAACTTCACTGCTGCTTTGTAACGCTGAATTTCTGATTCAACAACACTTGTCTGTCTTCTTAAGGAGCAAATAATACAGGAGTACAAGACGATCACAAGAATTACAGGAACAACGTAACTTAGCCCGGACCAGATTGGAATGTAAACTTTGAATAATGGTATTAAGTTTTCATTAAAAGAGCAGTTCGCCTGTTGCTCATAAGACTTGTCAGATGGTGCAGAGAACTTTCTAGCAAAAACAATCGGTGCGTTATAGAGGCACACAAACATCGAAAAACCGATTATGACTATATAAAATGGTTTGTCAGTATAACGTCGATACACAAACGGATAAACGAGACAGAAAAATCGATCCATTGCTGTGAATACGATCATGTAAGTGCTGATCAATACAAATGTAAAAAACAGTGCACCACTCTGCCAAATATAACACATAAATAAATCAATTATGTCAATATTAGTTATCCAGGGGTTGGCATTTGAATAGAACTGCAGTGGTAAAGACAGCAGGCATATAATAAGATCACACACAGTCTGAGAGCGTAGAATGCAGACACTGATTTTGGATCCAATTTTATGTTTTATCACAAAAACTAGAAAAACGGTATTGCCGATAATTCCCAACGCAATTATAATTAAGTGAACGTAGAGGAAGGTTTGATTTGAGTAAAACTGATAAAGTAGTTTGTCCTGATAAGGATCTGTAGCATTACTTCTTTCCATATTGATTTTAATTAAATCTTATTCTTCTTGCTTAGCTACGTACGTCTGAGTTTGTTAGGATCGTGCTTAATATGCTCTTTCAAATGAGACGATTTTAAACCGATTTTTAATAGGGAATTGATAATGATACTGCTTATATATTTAGGGATCACATTTATTACTGTTTTAGTCGTGAACATATATAGGTAGAATGATTTATTTACGATTTGTAATGCTGACAACAACTTATAATATCAGTCCTCGTTTATTTGTTTTAATATTAGATAGCGACTCATTTCGTAAATCGCACAGAAGTTATATATTTATATTCTTGGTGACTGCAACATAAAAATCACTGTATGCTTTTCATAATATCAACAACTGACAATATATGGCCTATATCATCTCCGTTATTGTGTAAATATTTAAAAATCGTATTTATTAATTGTTTAAAATCCCGAGTAGGCAATAACATATTTTCATTCTTGTATGTTTAGATTGTATAGTGGAATACTATTCTGGAAACATCCAACAAACTGAACATGTATATTTGATTTTCTTTCTGGTTTTTTATAGTAAAATAGTTTTGTCTAATTGTATATTCTGTATAATAAAAGTAGTAAGAAAGGATCATTTTAAGGCCATCACTCATATCACTGACTGATGTTTAATTTTGCACTTGACATAAAAATATATGGGTATGCTGTTATTACCATCTCTATGCAACGTAACAAATGTACATTTGAAACAATTTAGAATATTGAATTATTAAAATTTTAAATTGTTAAAAAATTCCAATTCAAAATTATATAAAATTTACAAATTTACACACTTCATTCAAAACAAAAAATTGTTAAATTAACGTTTCTACTGTGCTGACTTTGTTACAGCCCTCTTTGGACCTATTGGCAAATGTAGTAGTAGAATATACTTATTGCAAATGATAAAGGTAGCAGTTTTCATGCAATTATGAGCAAGTTGACAAACGTAATACGTTAGATAAATTATTTAATTTAAAGACACAGATTTTGAACGCTATGTAATAAAAGTTTTAGATAGTACAACAATGCGTAAAGTCAACAAAATAAATACGACATAAATAAATATTATTATAAACTGTAAGAACCTTTATAAGATAAAAATCAATCAGAGGTAACAAATTGGTAATAATACAAATCTTAGAGCAGTCCTGACATACAAATCAATCAGTTACAAGTCTGATAGCAGTATTCATATACCCCTTTGTAGTTAACGGGGCCGCGATATAGCTTAGCCTAAGTACTGCACATAATTAATCGAAACTGGTATAATAATATAATACATATCCAAGAATTAAAAGTTCCCAAAAAGATAATAGTACTATATGAGCTTCGCGCCTTTCATGACAGTTCAAACAGGCAACAAACGGGCCCCACATGACCCCAGTTAGACGTATTAAAGAAAAAGTCGTATTCAAAATAGTCGCAAATTAAAAAATTGTAAAGAAAAACTGGTATAGAAAAAATTGTTTTTTAAAAGTTATGTAAATATAATATTGTATAGTAAATATAAAGTTGTAATTTAAAAAGTCAAATTTTAAAAATTCGTCATTTCAAACGTCGTAGCTTACAAAATAACTTTATTTTATTTTTATAAAATAAATAATAATAATAAAATATAATAATAAATAATTAAATAAATAAACATAACAATAATGTATTATTAATTTATTATGCATTTACAGCATTATGTAAAATTTGGAATGTTTCATTCAGAATCACTATTTAATGTACCTACACACTAATACACTCAGATGTTAACTAATTAAATCGATTTATGTATTTGTTAAGTAGTTTCAAGGTATCCACAATGAGTTATTTGGTTTATTCATTTTGTATTATATTATGACAACTCCCTCAGTTAAACGTTGAAACAGAAATAGACAATATTATTAGCGTAGAGTAATAATACCAAGAGAGTTCACTTAGCGCATTTGAATGTGTATACATCTATCAAACTTTAAATACAAGGTTATTAAACCATGTAGATTTCGAATTTCATTTTTAAAATGCCCTGATTTAAGGTAACATACTACTTTATTCCCATGAAAAGTGTTTAGTAGTAAATTTAAAAAAAAATCCATTTTCAATAAAATTTAAATAAGTCATTCAATCAAAACGAAAATAGTTAAGATATTTATATTTAATAACACATGCTATAAAAGAGAAATAATAACGTCATATACAACCATAATGTTTGTTCCACACTATAATGACCAAAAATATATGATTGTAAGGAAGGCTCACTCTTTTGATTCAAGCGGAAAATCCACCATTTTGAAACTGCACCAAAAATATCAAAATGTGCGTCAGAATGTCAGCTACAATAATATGTAATTTATAGATGTATAGCAATTTTTTTTCGATAGCAGCAAATAACAAGTGTTGTCTACATTATTTAGTATGCATAGCCTATATTGTACGGGCACTTTATTTCGTATTCCTACGGCTTAAGATAGGCAAAACTAGTTATTTGTTGCTATACATTTTTTTATTCAAGCTATTTTATAAAATTTTACATATTATTGTAGCTCTAATTCAGACGCACATTTCTATATTTTTACTTTTCATGTAAATTTTTTATATCATGTACATTTGCCAGTTTGAAATTCGATCTTTTGTACTGTTTTAGACGTAAATTACCATCGCATTGGTGGGAATATAAAATGGCGAACTCTGAATATTTAAACACAGATATTTACGATTTTTTGATCGAGTGAACGAAATACTCTCTTGGTAGTATTACTCTATGATTATTAATACCATAATTGAATGTGTGCCTTTGATATAAAATACAAATATATTGCATTTTATGTATTTATTTTTATTGTGCGTTTTATATTATATGTATACACAAATATTGTTATACAAATTATTCACTACACCATTAATTAAACATGCATAACTCTTTAATTACATTCTGTTTTTGAAATATGACTTAATTCTTTACATCTATTCCTTTAATGAGACTTTTCAATTATTTGACTTTTTAAATGCGCCTAACATATATACGACTACCACTTCTTTACGACCTTTTCTTTACGACGTATTCTTTCTGATGTTTTCTTTACAACGTTTCCTTTACGACTTTTTGAATACGACTAAATTCTGTACGACTTTTCACACCGAACCCCAGTAAAAAACACTTGAGGTGTGACAAGTGTCTCTAAGTGCGCAGTAGAGGAATTAGAGAAAAATCATAATTACGCATTTCTTACACGTAATTGACATATTGTTTATTATACTTAATTTTGATTTCGGAAGTTTAGAATGAGTATACCAATTTTAAAAAAAGACTTAAAAACCATTCCAGTTAATAAAATATTACAATATTTTGAAAGTTGTTAACTTTTTGAGCGAAAATTACAGTAATTGACGAGGAAATGTCGGGTAAGAAGTCTAATATTGATGTATGATTGCCTTAAAATGACTGGTCATAACAGATTGTCATTACTATATTTTCTATCTGCTCAGGGTGACTAATCGTGCTAAACACCTATTATGTACACTCGACAATGTTCTTAAATTGGATAAAAATACTAATTGCAACAGCAAAATCTTTCCAAAAGTCATCGTTGATAGTTTGACTAATCTTCATATATATTGTTTGAAAATTAGTGGTGACAATCAAAAATAAAAATATTTTAAATGATAATTATAACATAATATGTACCATTGAAATAAATGAGGAGGGTTTCCTTTGAGTGCAGTACTTGATCCTGAGCATTAAAGAAAGCTTTCTGTATTAGTGTGATACCTTCCGAAAACAGTTAGTAAATTAGATCAATTTATAATTTGGATTTGGAGGTCACTGGTATAAAGAGACTTCATTTGGGAAACTACCGCTTAATGCAACAAAAGTTCTTTCAATAGCTCATAAAATAGAAAGTTACAAAACATATGTACAAGAAACAAGAAGAACAGTTAGTAATACTAAATGGCAGATTAAGTTGATCCCGCCAAAGAAACATTTCGTCGTATATCATTTTATGGTCTTCGCATCATATTCGCGTTTCGCCGTTTCGCTTTTATTAATATTACAATATGCTTTCATAATTTAACATTCCTATTTTATTTTATTTTATCTTATTTTATATTATATTTTTTAATTTAAAGTTATACTTACTATTACTGAAATCGTCACTTTTTGACTTAGTAATTTGTTTTATATACATTTGCAATAATTGTTAGTTGATTTATGTATTGCACATATTTGATATATATACATAAAAAATATATATATATACTCCTCTAAATAGAAGACTTCGTTTAAACCAGAAATATTATTAACAATCTATATATTTAATTAACTTTTAAATGACTTTGATAGGAATTTAAAAAAAATTATTTCATGATTTTTGCAAGAATTAAGTTAAACGGATTATGTTCCAATAAGTATGGTATTATATATTTGTATGTGAATATTTCATGACATTTATGTATTTAGCTAAGATCGTAAAAATTATGCATAACTAGATCTATGGGTTATAAGCCCGAGGTAAAAGAAATCTAGATAAACGGAATATATCCTTAACAAGTGATCTGATTTAAAAAATAGTAATATTAATATATCATAATTAAAAATGTTTTTTGAAATTATGCTTTTTATGCAAAAATTATAATTTTTCTAATACATTTATTGTATACGACACAATGGGAGAGTGAATTGTTTTCTATAATAGTACAATGTATGTATAAATCTAATCTATACATACTTATACAAGTCTCTGTTATTTATTTACTTTATATTGCGGATTTAATGGATCAGTGGGTATATTTGTAAGTTTCTGCTCTCTGAGAGACATGCACCTAAATCACAAGAAGCGTTTATCACAAAACTATAGCACACATAAGTGAACACGCCAAGTGTATAATACAAACTAACCATTGATACACAGTTATGTAAAAAATGTTCTTTAATTTTAGCTTTAAAAGTAATTTTATTAGTAAATGTTATAATGATTCTAGTGGTAAAATTGAATTGTTGATTTTTGCTTAATCAGTTTTTCTATGTAATTGATCTTTACAAAAATATGTTTCCCGTGTTACAAACCTAGAACAAACAAACAAATCTACCAAATTACTGAGTAAATATTACTTAATTAATTTGTGTATAATTGATTTTAAATATTATTCATGATTTTTTAAATTTTGATGTATATCTGCGTGAACCTTACCAACTGTTGTCAAACATTTTACTTTCGAATGCTGCTGAAATAAGTTTACTTTAATTTACTTTTTTAAATTATAATGTGTTATATTCTATAATTCTTTGAATAACCTTAGTTTTTCAGGATAAATATTTATTTCATACTACCCACTATTGTATAAAAATGGGTAGCATATTTTATGCCCTTATGATCAGAATAATAGAAAAATAGTTTCATGGCAGAAGCTGGACAGCTGACGAACAGTAAAATATGAAAAGGAAGAAGAATAATGTTAAAGAAGAGGTCAGCCTCGTGGAATAGGGATCTGCCAACAGCAAGGTAGTCGACCCGCCTCGCATGTGTAGTGTTCCACAAGTTCCAGAATTTCCGAGAAGCTTCTGAGACCCGCTTCATGAGTGAAGAAGGATTTCCCGGCCAGAGGAACCTGTGAAGAAGTTAGAATTTAAGAAGACTCATTGCAAAAGTAAACAGTACACTTATACGTACACCAATTATGTGGGCAATAAGTCATCTGCCGCAAATGTATAACTTTTAAGTGTCATATTATTGATATTATCAGTTATTTTATTGATTACTTTCAGAAATTATATCCACAATAATATTTTGATGACAGTTAAAACAATACTATTTTTAATCTATATTTTGATCGTCAAAAATATTAATTTTATTTAGAATGATTTTAATGCTATAAATTAACAGTATTGTAAACCAAACGGATAACTAAAATTATAAAATACGTAAATTGTTATTCTTCAAAACGTATATGCCATGCACAGCACTCGACCACTTTTGGATATTATTAAAATAATTCACTTTTATTGGAAATGAAGAATTAATTCATTAAATTGAAGTAGCACAAAAGTGTATCTTCTTCCAATAATGTATATTTTTCCAATAATTTTACTATAATTAAATTCCATTGAGTAAGAATAGCAACAGTTGTCGCTTTAATAATTTTATTCGTTATTCCAACATAAAAAATGTCATAACATTCTCAAATGCAATTACAAAAGTTTGACAGCTTTGACCCAATTGTTATGTATGTTTAGCATTTTGTCTATTTAAACAGTCGTATATATGCAGCACACAATTTACATGGCTTAGGCATTTCACATAATCAAATATAATTAAATTAAATTAAATTAAATTAAATTAATGTGTAGAACAACAATTTAGCTATTTCCATTAAAAGTTAGACACAATTTTTAACCAAAAATATCACTCGTGTGATGTATTTTTTTCGACTGACAGGTCAATAGATAATAGTATGACAGTATTATTAATCAATAATAAATATTAAGTATTTAAGGGAAAAAGGGAAGTGTTACAAATGATATTGAATATGTTGAAGTTGGAATAAATTAATAAATAATCACACCAAAAGTAGTGCCATCTATCCGAAAAACGTTTAATATATTACTTAACAGTGATATAAATACAACTATGTAATGTATTATTATTAAAGTAATCGTGCAACAAGCAAATAACATTTAACTTATCGATTCCAGCTGGAAGTGGAAGACCTTGTAAACGTGGAGCATGCTGATGAAATAATGATTATTGAAAATACGAAGCAGAAAGGCACTTTAATCTAAGGGGTGAAACAATTTATTGAGCTGATTAATTGTTATCACTTTATAAAAAGAAAAACATATAATTTAGAATTTTAGCTTAAATTATTAATTCACGACAATGAATTATTAGGGCATTAAATAGAGAGTAAAACACATTAACAATTTTTAAAGAAATAAAAAATATTTTGAAAACTGTCGGAAAGAACCTACTAACCATTATGAATCTAATCAATAAGGATACAAATGGTTCATGGCTTTAAATACAAGCGAATACATTAAATTTAAGAATGATTAGTAGTAGGGCAGCTGTTATCGAGGCCAGGGGGGAGGGGGGAGCCTCACCAATCACAATCGAGTACGGCCAGCCAATGACAGAACAGGAAGAGTATAAAAGTGATGCGCGCGTGTGTTTACATTCATTCTGTTTTCTTGCGAGCTACTGGACGGTCGTCTCTCCTCACTCTCTATCTGCTATTTGTTTTCTGTTATTTATTTTTACGCCAACAACATGATTGCTGAATTCATTATCAAACCTCAGCACCTACCTGTGATACCTTCTACCAAGGTAGGGCCTTATCGATGCGCCAAATTTGGAGATCACAGCATGCACTTTGTCAACCTGACAACAGAGGAATCCAATTCCAATCTACTGTTCAAGTCTCCAATCTTCACCAGTCTCAAGGGTCCGCTTCCAAGTGGTCAGGTCATCGGCTTTCCTCTAGTCACTGATACTTCTGACCC
>JAYRBW010138789.1:0-15286 GCA_036023295.1 Invenusta paracnida
TGCAGAAATGATGCAAGAAAGATGTCCAGACGGTTGCTGGTTGGTGAGAACTCTTGGAATGAAGAAAGGTTATCTTTAACAACATTAGCCCAAAAACTGGAAATTGAAGGTTGGCTTCATCACAGAATTCAGCACTGAATCGTTTTAGCTGGAAAAGTTGCTGAAGTAGTTTTCTGAATAGTTCATTTGCATGATCGGGAGAATAGGCCATGCAACTGGGAGATGGCACTAGCATGGCACACAAAAATTAATAGTGCAATGGTGATCCTTTAGTAATTTAGATATAAGATCAACAAGAAATGAGCAACACTGTTGATGGAATGTATATTTGTCCAAATCATTATTAATATTATCATTCATGAATTATTATTCCAGCAATTTTTAAATATAACAAACCTTTTAAAAAATACTGTCTAAAATTTCCAGGACTTTTCTAGGAATTCCAGGACCTGCAATCACCCTGTATATATATATACAATACATCATATAATTATAATACACTTTTATGTATCAATAACTCAAAGCATATGAATATCTACTAATTTAGAAGAATATAATAGACAATATGACATGTTTATATTAAAATTGGTACTTATCTATGTCTTATTGAAAATATTTAGAAGCAATATAATATTAAATACAATGCATAGTAAACAGATATTATAAATATATGGTACTATTTGTTAAAGTAAAGTAACAAATAATAATTAGTGACCCAATAGCCATTTATTGCTACACTTTTAAGTTGCCCATGTAAGTGGAGCAGATTTATTGGTAGTGTAAGTTGGGCTTTATATCAGATAAATATTATAAAACCACCTAGTCCTATTACAAATTGTATAATGTATAATACAGAAAACTATTAATTGAAACCAGGATAGGTATATATTTACTCTAGCACTAGTATAACATTTATTATAATTATAATAATTTATCTCAAATATAGTATTATCTTGAAATACTTATTGTATATATTATAATTATATATAAAATAAATTTTATTTCAAAAGCTAGCCTGAATAGTCAAAAAATAGTTGTTTCAAGTAAAGTAGTATTCTGAGAAAAATATACTTTTATAATGAAAGTATTAATTTCACACTTAATTTCACCTCCCTCAGTCAGTCATATACAACATCCCAATAAACCAAAAATTAAATTAGATAAGCAGAGGTTGCTGAAGGCATAGTTGAACATAGATATAGTCAAATTTACAAAAATATTGGCTCATATACAGTGCTAGTGCTGGCCATAAGTTACCAGTCTATTACAATATCATATGACATATAAGTTATTATTATACATTATCATCAACAAAAAACATGTACCTAAACAACAATATAGCAAGGAAGTCATTAAAAATGTTCTTGAAACTGTATACTATCAGCATCTATACTTTTTGACATATATCAGCAATACTTTTGCAGACTTTTGTATAAAGTTCAGGCATATTGTTAATGTAATTGTAATTTTTTCTTTCATAGTACCTATTGAAGTCAGCTAATCTTTTTTTGTTAAAAAGAAAAATTATGGAAAATAATCTGGAAACAATGTTATCCAGAAGTTCAATAGTTTTTTGACAATTGATTTTTGAGCAACTCACAGAACTGCAACCATCTATTACCATTGTCATCAATAAGCCCATACACAAATCATAGATGGTAGCACTTCAATTAGGCATTCTGTATTTAAAGCATTGTAGTGAAGTTCCAGGTGTTTATATCTGTCTAAATGCAAATACTGCTGAATGTTAAGGCTGCTCTACAAAAAATTGTGCCAATAAATCAAGACTTTTATTTGTATAATTTTCATTTGTTGGCTGCTCTGATCAAGGGCCATTATGCACTGAGCAAGTTTCATTGAGTTTGTCATGTAAAGAATAAAATGATTTTTGAAGTGGCTGAGAAAAATCAAAGAACTTTGGCCATGTTCTAACAACATCCATCACCTGATGCTATTTTTCTTATATATTTTCTTTGGAACAGTCCTTTTTTGCATGTTGAATGTTGGTAAATAGAAATAGAAATAATGATATTATTCATTGTGTGTATTACTCAATGATACATAGTGTTCAATTGTAATTTTTGTATTATTTATAAATTTTATAACAATTAGATGTGTGCGATTTAGCAAATATTATTTTAGTAAGAGTTTAGTGAATACTAGAAAACATTTCCGTAAATAAAAATAGTATATTTCACTATTATATAACATTTATTCCGAGTCTTCAATATCATTTAGGCCAGCAGTCCAGGGATTCTATCTATTTGCTTCATCATTATATATTCTATATCATTAAGTATAATTAGTAATCAAAGTTTACGAAATTATTATGTTATAAGCGTCTGATAAAGTAAAATAATTATTTGTAGCGCATTCCGCATGAGCAAAAAATATAACCACCACATTATACTCCTTCTAATATAAAAGGATATTTCATGAGAAGTAAAAGAAGGTGGATCTCTAGAACAAAGAGCTCCTCTCCTCCCTCCCTACCCACCCACACCCCCCCCTCTACAACCACCCTCCTGACCAATCAAATCGTTTTAAGGTTTCAGCCAATGGTAGAGCCCGCAGAATATAAAAAGAACTCGCACGTCTGTTATAGCTCATTCTACTCTTACTCACGCTACTAGACGGTCGTCTCCTCGCTCCTCCCTCTGCTCTCATGATGTCACAATTTATTATCGAGCCACATCATCAACCAGCGATGCCTTCAATTAAAGTGGGGCCCTACCGCTGGCTAAGATGGAAGAACGGACTATTCATATAGTCACCTTACTACGCTGGACAAAGACGCTATCATACTCTTCAAGTCTCCAGTCTTTACAAGTTTCAAAAACCCACTAGCCAATGGTGAGGCTATCGGGTTCCCCTTGGTCAAGGACGAGACAGTGCCAGACGAGCCACGCGATCATCTTCGGGCCAACGTGGGCTTGATTGAGTTTCTAGCCCAACAAAAGCTGTAAAGTTACCTCTCTCCTCTCGAGACGACTACTAACTCTACCTAAGGCTTTACGAGACCTCTACCTGGCCCTCCAACGCTGTGACCTATCTTCTCTCCTACCTCAGAAAATATATATACTATACTGGGCAAAGATGTCGAGCAATGTTTGCGTATTTGACTGGACTGGCAATCAGGCGCTTAAAGTTGTGGAGATGTCTGGACCGAGCCGCTATCAATTTATAATGCGCTGCAACGGTATCTACATGGGTCAACAAGGCGATGGAGAACACGTTGCCAGTCTCAATCTGCTTGAGACCTTGTCTTAGTGGAAATAGCTGTTGAAATCAATCTGATCAGACATTGAATGACTGCAGTACAGCGTATTTGAAAAATCAATAAAATATACTTGAATGTTTGATTACTACCATTAAGATACTTCTGACCAATTTGTAAGTGGGAAAATCAAACTCAGCGACCTTGAATTAATCGGAAACAACGTGATGTCAGCATCCATATATAACGAAAGCGAGTTGGAATACGACCGTACACGGGCGAGAGCAGAAATAGAATGACTATAACAGACGCGCGCGTACTCGAGCGTTTTGTATATGATTCTCCGTGCCCTGTCATTGGTTAAAGCCTTACTTGATTTTGATTTGCCGGGAGGAGGAGGGAGTGTAGGGGAGGAGGGAGGTGGTGAGGGGGAGGTCTTTGTTCTAGCGCTCCACCTACGCTTACTACTTTCATGACTTAAAGCTGTGACGTTCTTCATTATTACAAACAGATCAAAATTTTGTGATAAATCTGGAATGCTTTAACTACTAAACAATTTTTAAATAATTATTTGCTACTTATCTAATACTTTTTTATAATTAATTACTATATTAACCGATATACTTTTATACCGCATTTTCATTAATGATTTTATACTACTATTTAGACTTTTATTAAAAGTTGACCACTTGCATTAAAAATGTGCTTACAACCTTTAGTTTGTAAAAATAAAATAACATAATATATAAATTGTAATCTAAAGTATGATATAATAATTTTGAGTTATTGAAATGTTTCACACGATATCAATTAATATATTTCCATGGAATACAAGCATGACAAATAATATTTTATATGACGTTTAAGGTGCCACAAACAATAAAACATTTAATAAAATACGCAAAAAAGCTATTAATTTTATTACTCACAAATTCCTCGTTATGAGCAAGCACTGTGAGTGTTCTGTGTACTTGTCGGATTACAGCGTTAATACATTGAATGGATTGACATTTAAATACAAACATTTGTCATATATTATACTCTTATTTTGCATGTACCTATGTAAGCTAAGTAAGTTTACATTTAATGTAAGTTATGATGTAATTGAGCTGTAATCAATATCAACGCAGTCTCGTATTGTATACTTAAAACTCTGATAACAAAATAGCCAAGTAAATACTTCAATAAAAAATTACCTTGTGACCAGTTATCGTTCTTGTGATTGGCTTAAAAATGAATTGTGAACATCAATCAATTATATTTAATTATATGTTGAACATAATACATAACTTGAAGTATAAATTTTATTTGTGTCATAGCAATTTTTGCACACTATACTTCATATCCATCGAAATAGTTGAACATCAAATAACTATGAATTTGAAAGATACATATTGTCCTATGTGCTTTCAGTCTTATGATAATTTGCAGATCAAGACTTGTATTTTGCCTTGTCGAGAAAGACATATTATTTGCATGAAATGCTTCAACACAAAAATGTTCCCCATTTATTCTAGCTCGGAATTTTGTTGGCTAATAGGGCCCTCTTGTGATGTTGAAGATCACTATATATGTCCCCAATGCTCCGAAATTTTCCATTTCAAGAATAATAAAAAAGAGAACGTTCGACGAGTACCCAGTAACGAGGATGAATGTATGGATCTCAAACAGGAACTTCAAAGGAAGGAAATCTACTTTCGACTTATCATGGAGGATTATCCAGTCATTGTTGAGAAACTTGTTCTCAAATTGCGCGCCATACAAAAGGAACTTCAAACGAAGAATTGCTGTGGCACAGCAAAAAAAGTTGGCGGTTCAATTGGAATCGTTGGTGGTCTAACCAGTTCAGTTGGTGTGGGACTAAAAATTGCTGCTGCGACTGTTGTGACTGGAATTTTCGGCGTTGTTCCTTTTATAGTATTAGGTTTGGGCGCAACCGTGAGTGTCATTGGTGGCTCCATTGCAGTGATCGGCCACACGAAGAAGAGCGAGTCAAAATCGAATGCAGAAAGATTAACTCAGCAATTAATGAAAGAGTGTGACTCAAGACGCATTATACTTCTGGAAGCTTATATGGAATTGGAGTGCATCAAAGTGGCCATTGGGGGATCTTTAAAAGGCGAGAAAAGACAAATTTGTAAGGACA
This sequence comes from Invenusta paracnida, assembly GCA_036023295.1. Classification (NCBI taxonomy): domain Eukaryota; kingdom Metazoa; phylum Platyhelminthes; order Proseriata; family Coelogynoporidae; genus Invenusta; species Invenusta paracnida. The sequence goes on from JAYRBW010138789.1 coordinate 5,364, forward strand.
TTTTCTTTAATTTCGAAATCATGTTTTTACCAAACTTTAGTGTCAGGAATCTCAGTATTGAAAATATTGCGTCACAAATTAGTCAAAAATTCTATATTCAAGAAGAGAGCTATCCTAAATACGCAGCAATTTTTGGAAGTCTTTCGACCAACTGGTTATTGGTCGAAAATTTTTCGATGGGTGTGATCCTGTTGGCAGCAATTATGGAGACCATTCGTAAAGAAGTCAACTTACACTATCTTAAAGCTAACACCACAGCCAAGTTGTCAACTAAAATTGACAACATTATTTTGAGCTTGGGAAACATTTTCAAATATACTTTCCAACTTGTGAAAGACCAATTGGACTAGTTTTCCATGCTAAATATTTTTTGAAACGGTCAGTGTGGTATTCTATCTATCACATTATCTTATATAAGATCATTTTGCTTTTTTGGTTTGCTCATATTCATTGATTTTCTTATTTATATACGATATACAATGTGAATATATTATTCTGCAATGAATCAGCACAATATTCTGTAATTATATAACTATAATTAATATGATTAACTTAATATTATATTGTTTATTTGAAACTTATTTGTAAAGATCAGTTAATTTATTATCTGAGCTTAACATACTTATTATTATCAGCAATTGCTCATTATGAATTATGATTTTTGTGAGATTTTCTTTCTAATTTTGGTTGTATTTTGTTTATTCAGTTTTGGATAATTCAAAAAGGTATCTGACTTTATTATGTACGTGTTCAACTCTTTTCTTCCTTAAGTCATAAATTATAATATTAACCATTTTTGTTCCTTTAAATATAATGATTGCCACATTTTTAAATAATTTTTCTTGATTAACTATAATACTATATAAGAAAATGGTAAATTACTTTGTAAGGAAACAATTTTTTTTTCTTGACTACACAAAGTTAAATACAAATAAAAATCTATATAATTGTTGACCACATTATAATTGATTTATATTTCGTCCCTTAGCAAATATAACATTAATTTGATTAAACTACTGGCACGCATGATGTAAATTTTTTTTAAATATTTATAAGTCATACACGAACAAAGTTTTATTACTTCCATAATATATAAATATTTATATTCATATAAATTATTTGAACGAATTAAGATAGTCTATCATTTATTACAAATTTATGCCATAGATATATTATTATTTCCTTGTGTCAGGTGTCACAAATTGTTTTTAAATGAATGAAAATTACAATATTTGTACAACATAGCATAAATGTCCAACGTTGCGGTTAAATATTACATTTTAATATTAATTGTTATTACATTATTAGTCATATCAAATTATTTCAGTGATGAAATATTCAAGAAAAGTTTGAGAAATTCATGCATCTTTAAAAGTTTAACAAAATAATTATAATTGTTTTGGTTACTTGACTGGCACTATAGTTGACCCGATCCTCCGACAACACTTCTACAACTTTTGTTCAGTCGTGAATATTAAATGATTTCCAGAACCAATGTTCTTTTCATCAGTGTCCATTGTTATTTACCAAATCTTCTTAGGTACTTTATGCCAAAGATAGTAGATTATAACCAAGATACGTCACTGACCAGATACGTACCAAATCTTCTTAGGTACTTTATGCCAAAGATAGTAGATTATAACCAAGATACGTCACTACTTAAAAAATAACCACCGCCGCCATTATTACTTCGCAACACATTTCGGAAATTTTGCATTAGAAGGCTGTACAAAAATGGTGCTATGTGCTGTTCCAAAGTGTAATAATACCTTCATGAAAAGGTATAGTTTTATTTTATGCTGTGTGTGTTTCCTTTAATATAATAATAACAATTTGACATTTTAAACATAATGATCTTTTGTATTTTAATTTGTTTATTAAAATAATCAAATCTTGTATATCACACTACTCTGATATTTACGAGTAATCTGCCTTTAAAATGAGGCTTATTTAAAAAATTAAACATTATTCGCCTTCTTATATTTCACTTTTTGCCATAATTTTTTATTAAATGACGTATCTTGTCCATAATTTACTATCTTTGGTTTATGCACTCTTCAAAATTACAATATGTATTCTTATTCTAACGAGCTAACAAGTAATTATTGCACAGTGTTTCCAAATGTGTAATACGATAATCTTGATTAAAAGTTAAATAAGAAATCAAGCCAATGTTACAATGAAAAAGCAATCAAATTGGCCGATACCTCTCCACGAATTCAATAATAGCTATATTTAACTTTTTGCCATAATTTTTTATTAAATGACGTATCTTGTCCATAATTTACTATATTTGGTTTATGCACTCTTCAAAATTACAATATGTATTCTTATTCTAACGAGCTAACAAGTAATTATTGCACAGTGTCTCCAAATGTGTAATACGATAATCTTGATTAAAAGTTAAATAAGAAATCAGGCCAATGTTACAATGAAAAAGCAATCAAAATGGCCGATACCTCTCCACGAATTCAATAATAGCTAAACTGAACATTGCCAAATTGCATGGTCAGTAAAGTTTCTGTAATCTAAGTTCAACTGTTTGTAAATAGTTTATTTAATTTTTTAAAACTACAGGTTGTCCCAAAATTAGGTATACACTTTTGACTTAAAAATGAAATAATTCCATTAGGTAAATAATTTATTATTATGTACAACAATATCAAAGTGAGCAAAAATATAGAGTTTACTCTCAAATGTTCAAAATGTACGCCATTTGCTGCAATTAGATCACGACATTTAACAAAAATCGAAGAACACACTTTCGAAATTATATAAGAGAAAATCTCTGCAGTCATTTGCATAATTCGTTGTTTCATATGTTGAATGATTCGCGGGCGATCATGGTAAACTTGGTTTTTTAGGTAACCCCAAGGAAAAAAGTCCATTGGAGTCATATCCGGACTGCGAGGTGGATATTCCACTGGACCACGTCTTCCAATCCATTTAAATGGAAATTGAATATCCAAATACGATTTCACCACTGTGATATAATGGGGCGGTGCCCCATCCTGTTGGAAATAAACATTTGTGTCACCAAACAACCTTCGTTTAGCGGAAATCACCTCGACTTGTAGCAGTTTAAGATAATTTTTATATCATATTATATTAATTTAGTATATCAATATGTGCCATGTGTTGTGTCTAAATCTAAATCTAATTTACTAACGAATATAATAATTTAAAATCTCAAAGATCTAGAAAACATATTTTTGTATTGTATAAGTAAGGTATTGTTTGTATTGTATTGTATTTGTATTTGTATTAAACTTATATTACTAATAAATAACAGTATAGCAATATTAGCGATATCATAATAATAGCCATATAATTTACAATCAATTCAAATCTGTTCTCTTATATAAAAAATATAAGAAGTATTGTTCCACATTTAATTAATGAAAAATAACACAATGGATAATAATATAAATATATAATAAGAAAAATATAAATTGGTGGCTTCATACTACTATTGCAAATTACTAGTAGCACGGGGAGAGCTGGACAACGCGCTGTGTCGACCTTGTTGGGTCTCTTCAGCAGCCCACACCCCTCGTGATACTATTAACAACAATACCAGCATACCACCAATTTATTGCAAATGTGTCTTAACAGATCATATTTACATATATACCTACTTCCTTTTTCTAATTTATTATATTGCGAATTTTTCCGCTTAGGTATTTTATTTCTCGTTACAATGGTTAATGATGTAAAAATAATTTTGTTGTTTTATATATATAATATTATCACATTTTATGCATTTATAAGTCATTAACCTTTTAACGATGGTATTACAATCTCGAAAAGTTCGCCTGCCCAACGGCTATATACAATTTGAATTGAAAGTTTGTTCGTTAGTGTTTCCTTATTGGCTATTGTTATTTAGACTCCAAGCGAGTAGGCGTGTTCAATCAGACAGGTAAAGTACCACTTTTATCAATACCACAATTATCAGTAATTAATTAGAATATATTTGTTATTTTTATAAATCATATTCTTTAAAAATATCATTTCATATTAAAGAATATTTATATTTCTTTTATTCAGTAAGGATAATTAATTTTTTTTAATTATAACAAACTACAAATATTTACCTTTATTAATCAACATTGAGATTTTCTTAAATATGTTATATTAAAAGTTCTTTAATGTATCGTAAAGACATTTTTTATATATGTAATGTTCTCTTCATAGAGATAGTTTGCATAATTTGCTATTATTTTATCAAAAACACAACATGAATAAAGTTTAATGAACTCAGAATGGATCACTAAAAGGTGAACTTTGAAGGGTTTTTTATTTTCACGGCGTTTTAGTAGGATACAAAGAAAACATATAGTTTTGCTGTAAGCTTTCAAAATATCCACCAACAGACTCAATGGTTGGTACAGGAAGCTGCTGCAAACATCTTTTAGTGATACGTTCTCTTTGAGGAGTTATCTTTCACAAAGTTGATGATTCATATACTTTATGTTATCACTATATTTTGTTCTTGTAAGGCATTAAAATGACAAGAGTTTTTGTATCAACAAAACATAACAGTTTCTAAATGTGTACATAATTATAAACAAATAAATATCTTTACTCTTAATTTGATATTTAACCCGAATTGTTAAATTTCAGTTATATTATAAATTGAGGGGGACCAGATTCCAGAATATAACCCGATTCTCATTCTTCAGTTTACAATTGTATTCATTCAAATTCCCGGAAATAAATTACGTAAATACTTTTATTACTGTCCTTTCATTTGAAAAGCTACAATTCTTTTGTTATATTGTTCATATAATTTAGATGAAATTAAATGTTTTCATTCACTATTCAACATTATCGCGGTAACTTCAAACACTTCTAACGTACTTCGAACACTTCAAGTTGGCTTCAATAAGTCTACTCGATTCTGATTGGACGAGAGCTACTAGAGCAATTGTCGCATACAAATATTAGCTGTATTTCTACTGAATTAATCTAATGCTAATTCTAATGAATGACTAATCACATTTATAATTAATATTGTACTATATACTTATTATTAGTAGTACCTACAAAATGATAAACTGGATATGATATTTATAGTTTAATTATAAATATTTTAGTTGTGTTTTGTCAATGTAATAAAGCTTAATTGTTATAACATATTTTCCTTGTATTTTGTTAATATTTTTTGTCAATGAAGTACTAACATATACAGACATGATATTTAATATACGTATTTATACATTTCTTTTAGATCTTACATCCCTCTATTGTAAGTATGATACCTATTTTTTCATCAAGTAATAGTTGGTTGTTACTTTAAAATGGTATCTTTTCATCGATATTGGTGATTTTAATGGCAATATGGTCTAAATAGTTTGCAACTATAAGTGTTAAAGTCGAAAGAAATAATTCTTTAATAATAAACGTTTCCTAAATGATTTATTAAGGTCGTAATTATACAAAAATTAAACGATATATACGTCATTTTTCAGCATTATGAAGCGCACATTTCATCAAGCAGAGGAACAGGCATAAGTAATTTTCTGGTTATATTTTAAAATTTTAAAATTGTTATGTTAATGGATCCTTATCAAAAAATGTTTTATGCGTTATTGCTCTCTTCCGCGTTATCGCCTAAGAAGTATTCTTCCGCGTTATTCCCTAAGAAGGTAATAAAGCGTAAGGATAGTAATACGCGTAAGGATATATATACATAGCAATAACGCACAAGCTTACTGAATAGGTGTTAGCATATATACATACAAACATATATACATACATACATACATACATACACACATACACACATACATATATACATATATACACACATACATACATACATATTCCTGGGACATTCGACACAGATCGACAGACAACATCGGAGAATTTGTCAACTCTACTCCCTTCCCTACGATTCGCCTTACGACAGGAGGAGTCTGTGAGATGTTTTAGCCATCGAGCGCTAGTACGCGAGACACCCAGCCTCTCATCCTCTAGCCAGAGAGTAGTGCTAGAGACACCTCAGTCATCGTCGCAGTCACAAGCAGCCCTCATCGAGGAACGTGTAGCCCAGATATGCTCATAGCTGTCCGGAGCTGGTGCCAGCCTAGGACCAGCGAGGGGGGGAACCCGCGAGAGGAGGAGCTGTGAGGGGAGGAGACGGAAGGGGGAGAGTCGCTGCGAGCTCGGAACGCTGCAGGAATCTCTTCCTGTACAAGGTGGAGAGAATGGCTCAGTTTAGGAAGACTACCGTTGGATCGCGGTTAGAAAACCGCCTAGGGGAGAATCTCGACCAGCTGGTCATTAGCTGTGAGCCAGCCGACGTGAAGGTCAACCCCGACAGCCCGTACGAAGTTATCGCGGAGGCGAGGGCGACAGAGGTCAAGGCCAGCTTTTATATTAAATTAAAGCAGACGGTAGCACCTGGCATAGTCGTGGGCATCCTGGCCGACCATTTCAACTTTTCCACGGACATATTATTCACCACCCAAAAGTTAAATGAGTCACATGAGCAACAATATTTAAAATAGGTTTTTAAGGATTTTTAAACCAAGCCCCGGGAAGATTACCTGTTTATTCTTAATAGGCCCCAGTACCGCACCAACCTCCTCGGCCTTTTTAGGAGAATCCGCCAGCAGCGGCTCCAACGCCTGCCCAGTGTGACTACAGGCTGCCCAGTATGCCAGCCAGCTGAAGGTATAATTTAAAGTTATAAAAGTTAGTTTTATAAAATAAATAAAACGTTTTACAATTTTCCAGGCGAGGAACCATTGGGCTTTGCCCTTATGAAGAAACTGTGCATTCAGTTAAGAAGGCCCAACGAGAGCATCTTCATATATGGAGCTAGCGGATACGGTAAGGCATATTCTATTATCTATAACAATCAGTATCAATATTGTCTAGAAATTCCAATATATATTTCAGGAAAGACAAGGATCGTGACGACGGGCTGAAGACTTTTGTACCTCTTCGGAGTGAGACTTTCTCCTTCGACAGGTTCTCCTTCGACGGGTTCAGGAGTTAATATTCTTCGACGAGTACTCAACAGACGGACAACCACGCGATATATCTTCCTCAGATTGATGGACCGGCAAGTATTTATATGTGTATTTGGCTACCATTATTCAACTATATGCTGAATGTAAAATATTCCAGATTTTCAACATCAACGAAAAATATAAAAGTTACCGCAGGATCTCGTGGACCGAGCTAATTGTCCTGGCCTCCTGCAGCCCTCCAGAATCGAAGGACGATGAGCTCCTTCGGCGTCTGGACGAAGTTTTTTATATAGACCACAACATTTTTCTCTGCCAAGGCTGTGACAACTTTTAATTGATTTAATTGATTTAGACTAATTGTACAGTATATTCTTTTTATAACAAATTACTTATTTAGTTTAATTTTAGTTTAATTTGTATATATTCTTACTTATTTAGTTATTCCTAATTTTAGTTTAATTTGTATATATTCTTACTTATTTAGTTATTCTAAATTTTATTTTTACATATTCTTTTAGTTATACCAATATGGTTAAGTATTATTTATTTTTAGTTATGTATATATTTTCTTTCACATTCATATATTAATTATGTGTACATATGTATATATATCATATCACATATCCAGTTTGGACGCAAGTACATATATGTATATATTGTTTAGTTTTTTTAGTTAGTTAAGTTGTTATTTATTTTTTTATATTGGTTTTTCTTATTTAGTTTTAATTGTTAATTTTATGTTTTGTCTGTTCAACATTAGTTATTACATAAACCGTTTTATGTTCACGTTTTTCTCTTGTTTTACAATTTTACATCTCTCTCGTTATTTGTTTGTTTTTTATACATTTAATATTAATTATTGTCTGCCCTATATACATATTATTCATGCATTTTAGAATATAGTTTATATCCGACATTCGTTTTTTTGTAAAGGTAATATATAATGTTTGTTAAATATGTTTTCATGTTGTTCTCTGTTTGTAAATGTTTCCAAGTCATTGTTATTTGTTAATTGCGAATTGCTATTTTCATCGATGTATCTATGCGTTTTATTTAATATTATATCATTCGATTTTCAGCGCTATGCCAATTCAAGGTCAGCCAGCGACTTTTGTTAAGAAGCCGGAAGGTTGTGAAGGTAAATTAATTATTACTTTTTTTCTTTAGTAGAATACAGACTTTCACTAATTAATAATACACTTTTAATTCAGGAGAGTGAGAGAGAAGGAAGGAGGGAAGGTGACTATATAATATGTTAATAAAAGTTTTAAACCCATTTGGCATTTATTGTGATTTTATTCCTATTTTATATGCAGTCAGTTTTTTTATAAAACTTTGTTTACGTATTAGTAGTATAGTTATTTCCACGCGTGTGCTAATAGTACAATATTCAAGGACATATTTGTATCTCAAAACAACTTACATTTCGGCAAATTATATTGCGCAATATCAATATGATATGTTTTCAGTTCATGCATATGACGTAACTTTATTTAGTTCCTACTCGTTAAGGTGAAACATGCGTGCTTTCTCGTAACTTGTCTAGCCTATTGTCTAATTCTTTTCATGTATAACTTTATAATAACAATGTTATCAATATTTCGCCTGATAATTATTTCATATCAAGTCATGACGGATATATCCTGCAGTGCTGTTGAGGAGAAAGAGGTAATACTTATTTATTTATATTAAACAGTACGTAAAGATTAATTAATACTTAGTGAATCAATTAAATTGTTGCTAATTACAGTTTCTCATATTGTTTATAAAGTGATCAAGTAGCATAAAAATAACATTGTAAAATCTATTTATTTATTATAATAAAATGTATACTTCTTTTCAGTTGCCAGGGAATCGAGAGTTGGGACAAGGAGGTAGAAGTGGAGGGAAGGTGATGGCTGGGAGAGGGAGGGGAGCAGGGAGAGGACGAGGCGCCGGAGTGCGAGAGAGGGTGGAGGTAAGCTTACTTTAACATTAATCTTAACATGTTGCCATATATTTATAGTTAAAACTATTACTTTTCAGTTGTCTGAAAGAGTTGCTGTGGGTAGGAGCGGTGTTGGAGCAGCGGGGGACAGCGTGCTAGCAGCTGGGAGCAAGCGGGAGGGAGAGGCAGTAGCAGGGCCGCAGGCGGTGAGTTATATTATACAATATGTTTAAGGGAACTAGCTACTATAATATTATTTAAAAATTATAAACCTCTCGTGAAATAGTATTCTTTATAGACTTTGATTCGATAAGTAGCTTTTAATTAATTAGTTGCGACTATTATAGTCCTTATACTCACTATAATATTTCGTTCTCTCTCTATATATATATATATTACAGACATATTTATAGAGTATTTCTGTTTGTATATATCAATTAAAGGGGATTGTGGAGTTCTTGGCCGTAATTTAATTTTTTTACGGAAAATAAATAAAACAAAATGTAATTAACAAGTAACCCTTATACATTACAAATGTAATTACATTTATTTTTATTTTATTTACGTTTTATTTATTTTTCGATAAAAATTTAATTTACGGCCAATAACTCCACAATCACTCAATTAAATGGTCGTCACTACGTTGCGAGAGTCTCGGCACATAAAGAAAATTGTTACGTGCATAGAGTGGATTTGTTTTTATATATATTTTTTTAAATAAACAAAGGATAGTGAGATGCTTGATAATCGTGGTGTGGTTGCGGCCGCCAGCTTTTAGTAGTGTATGGGGTTACTTGTTAATTCATTCATTTTGTTTTTTTGACGTTTCGTCTAAATACCGACATATAGACTCTCGGCACGTAACAATTTTCTTTAGGTGCCGAGACTCTCGCCACCTATAAATTACACAATTAAATAGTAACACATTTATTGATTATTTGTGTTGATATATGTATTCCTTTTAATAGATATTACATACATATTTCTAGACTATATACCGTATTTCTCCGCGT
>JAYRBW010138800.1:0-64042 GCA_036023295.1 Invenusta paracnida
ACATAAAAGTATCTATGAGAGTAGACAATCCCAGCTTTATGCAAACTATATTCTGGTATATACTATACCGGCGCCGTGCTACAGTGCTACTAGTGAATTATATTTTATTTGGGTATGCCCGGCTGACGAGAGCAAATAAACTCAAAACAGCTGTCCTGTGGCTCCCGAATTTAATATAATTTGCTAGTAGTGCCTGTAAGTAGCTTGGTAAACGTAAAGTCTTTGGACGATTGTTTAAAGTTATTTTGCATGGTGCTTTATCCGAGACTTTTTAAACTTCAGTCTTTAAATGATTTGTTTAAAATACTCAATTACTTGAACTTTTGTAAATATTTACAGCTTTACCGGGCATCTCAAACTTTTATAAACTGTGAATTGGATTTTTTTGGTCTCTACTATTAGTATTGGTACGTACTTGTCCTCACCTTTAAATACTATTAGTACGTATTGTTCATTTGAAATACGCGAGAAGTAACTGGAGATAACCTTTATAATATGAAATATAGCGTTACTGGATGTTGTAGATGACTAATTCAGGACTACTGGGATGTTAATAATATGGTCAGCTTACACAGTACATACCAATAGAAGCTTCCATGCTATTAGTACATATGTACCAATAATATTCCACACTATTGAATACCATTGAATAATTATTACCTATGTTTGTACCAATAGACACTTTGTAATTTTTTTAATGTCACTTCCCTTCTTGAAGGCATTCTCATAGTCATAAGTTATTTCATCTTAGTTGAATTATATTATAAAACTCAGTGAAATTTAAATGCTTTGATTGATTATGTAGAGGGCTAATACTTATTTTTAGTATTTAATGTAATTATGAAGAACCACTTGCCTTTTTTGTTTATGCTATTTATATTTCTAACCCACTTTTTAGCCTAAAGTTAACAAAAAATTCTAACTTTTTATATTGTGTATGATTCATATATATATAAATATAAGAGGATTGTAGAGTACTTGGCATAACATTTTTTTTTAAATAAACAAAAGGTCAAAAAATATATGTAATTGACAAGTAACCCCTATATTTGTTATTAAAACCTGGAGGCTGCAACCAAAATTTTTTCAGACATTTTTCCTTCCTCATGCACACCTGAAATTTTTAATTTTTAAAAATAGAACTTTTAGGCACATTTACTAAGGCTTTTTGATGCCTATCATGCCTTTTAGTCACATGTACTAAGGCTTTACCACGCCTATCACACCTTTTTTAAGGCTCCTGCATGCCAATCATGCTTGAATTTTGCTTTTGCACGCCAAAGATCTTGAGAATATTGCTTCCCAAAAAAATATTTGGCTGCAACCACAATATGATTACCAAGCATTTCATTATCCTTAATGATAATATTACAATTTATAAATTTAATTACATTTATTTTTTGTTTTTTTTATATTTGTTTATTTTCTTAAAAAAAAAAAATTTACAGCCAAGTACTCCACAATCACCAAATATAATAGTATTACATATGGATTAAAATAAATGCTCTATAATTTTGATAGTTTTGAGATTTCCTTTTTAAATAACTAAGTCTATAAGGTCAAGGATTTATAAGAGAATTAAACAATAAAGGGACAGATATTTTTCAGTCAACTTTAACTTTTTTAATATTCATTAACAAAAGTTTAAATAGAAGCATATATAGGTACATAATATATTAATATTAACTAATTAAATTCATTAAAATTATTTTCCTAACTATTTTAAATTTGACACATTTATTTTACTATCACAGAATAACCAGCTATATAGAGAGATAATAAACAATAAATTAATATTTTATATGATTAATACCATATATATTAGATAATTCTAAATCTTATACCTAGATAAACAATATATGCCTTCCATTAGTTTGTGCTTATATTAAACTTGGGAAGTAAATACTATATTAAATTACTCTTTCAATCCAATTCATTGAAGGCAATTCACATTTTTCAATAGTGATTCAAAATAAACTGATTTTAAATTAGTTTGCATCCTGCAATTATCAGCAAAATAATATAATGAATATTATTGAAATTATATATCTAGGAGAAGGCATAGAAGAAAATAAAGCAATATCTATGTTTTATACAATCATTAATAATAAGTTTTTATTGATAAATATTATATTAATAGAATTATTTGACTTAATCTTAATTATTATAACATTAAATTAATATTATTAATGAAGTATTATTTATAATATAATTAATTATTATCACTAGCTTTAATTCTTCTATTAATCTAAAAAGAATATATGCCTAATTTTTTTTAAAACATCAATAATAATAACATTCTGGAATTAAATTTTTTAATAATAGTTTTAATATATCATTAAAAAAATGACTTCATTAAACCCATTTAGCTTAGTAGAATCTTAAATCATTGTAAATAAAATAATATCTGCCTATATATTATATTCAATATATCTATATATTAATATATATACATATATTTAGTTATACATACATATATTCAATTATTTATTCTTATATTTTATTATTTATTGAACTATTATTAAGATATATATATATATATATATATATATTAATTGGCATTCCTGACAAATTTATATATCCACCTTTCCGAATAATTATTAATATAGTATAATAGATTAAATATACTATGAACTTCATTACCCAAAGTAGTTTTCAGTCATATACATAAATATAATATAGATAATAGACTAATTAAACTATTTAAATACAGGCCATAATTATTTATGAAAAGTATATATATATATATAGAAATAAACAATATTATTAATAAATTAAATTAATAATCTTATTATATATAAATAATATAATACAATATATTTATTAAATTATATAATATTATATAATCAATATTTCTTTATTAAAACAAAAAATAAAGACATTGCTATATATTAGACCGCACTGTCAAGAGCATCAGCAATTAGCTTGAGAGATGCTAACAGCTCTAGTCATTAATGCTAAGGAGAATAGGCCCATTTTTAACCATTAACAAATCAGACTAGAATGCACTGAGAAGCTATTTTTGGTATCAGCATAATTGCTAAGCACTAAGGAACAAAATGCACCTAAGATGAACTTTTGGAAAGGTTGCTAGAACTTTTTTAAAAGAGCTCAATTCCAATGAAAAATTGTTTCTTCTTCTTATAATAATAATTATTTTTGTCAGCCTTGTTACTGAGATTAACATTTTATTGGAAAATACATTTTCTATATAAAATTGATATTTTCAGAATAATTGCTGGAATTGCTAACTATAAAACAGTACAAAAGTTTTACCTAACAATATGTAACAAAAAAGAGCAGATTTATTTAGGTGAAAATAAAACTACATACATATATCTTTGAACAACCATATAAGATTAAAGCAAAATGTAACTAATTGGAAGAACAGAGGACAATTTTGATGCATAAAGATATCTTATGTTTTTTATTTTGATAAAAATGGTTAATTTCAATAGTCAAACATTCATACTAAAATCTACATAAATGGGTATAGCTCATACTATTTAGAAAAAATATAATTCCTTTGGAAATTAATAAAATTAATGGTGAATTATGCCAGCATTGATTTTCAGTTTTTACAGGATTTTACAAATAAACAAAATAATTATTATTTACATTGCATGAATGAAATTATACTAATATAGTAATATTTTGCAAAGCAATTATTTTATATCTAAACAAAAAGACTGCATTGCAAAAATGAAAGCAAAGAACTGATCTTCTCAAAAGAAATACATTGAAATGATATTGGTGATATGAAGTACAGCCACTAAAGAAATTGATATAAAGAGGGTTCCAAGATTTAAAAAACAAAAAGTTAAAATGATATTGATGATTTATAGTACAGCCATCAAAGAAATTGATATAAAAATGGCGCCAAGATGTAATTGTTACAATACTTTCTGTTTAAAATGCCTAATCATATAAATCAATATGGAACATAAGTATACATCTAAACAGAAAAATTGATAAAACTATGACAACAAAAATTATGAAAAATTCTTGGTAAAGGAACATTTTTACAAAAGCTTTGAAACTCACATGAATGCAAAAGTAGTTATTTTAAGTAAGCCAGTTTTTATTATATAGTAAAATAATAAAATTTATATCATTGCCATGATTTTTTTATTAATTTTTGTTGTCTTATTTTTATGAATTTATCAGTTAAACATTCCTTGGGATTATTTGTCAATGTTGAATGAAGGTAAATATATGTAGGTACATATCTCTATAAAGAAAATATGACTGTTCCAATTTGACAAAATTAAATTCATTGTAGGTATAGGGAATTTGTAGGAACATTCTACAAATTCTGTTGACAATTCACATTAGATGCGGTTCTGATTAGACTTTTTTAAATTATTGCAGCAATAGGATAAAAAACTGGATTTTTTTATGTATTCCAAATAATGTTAGTTCTAATTAGGCTAAGTAGACTACATACATATTTTCTTATTTATTAAATTGGTTCTATTACTATATCTTCCATATATTTACAAAGTATACTACTCTATATCCAATTTTAGCCTTATTTTGAATAAAAATAAAATTATGCATATTGTGAAAATATTTATCCATTTGTAATTGATTTTCATTTACAATTAATCAAAATATTTTTACTAAGTTCTAAAAAGCCTGCATATATTTGTGAATCTTTATTTTCAGTGAAATTCATTGCAAACATTTAGTACTCAATATTTTTTTCATTTAAGCATTATTTTGTAGCATTTTTACTTATTTGATACATAAAATATATAATTAGCATTTTATAGAGTTTATTTTTTGTTTTTGAAATATTTTTAATTTTTATATTTTATGATCATCAATGTGCTAAAAAATAATAAAATTTAATTTTGAAAATTATTAAAAATATTGAAATACACAGTAGCAAAAAGGTAATTAACATAAGAGAATGCTCATAATTACATATTTCATATATAATGTATAAAGAATCTAAATACTTATTTCCAGTGTAATTTTTTAATTAAAGATAAATATTCTTAATATGATTAAATATAAAGTGGGTATCTAATTGAAACATACATACAAGTACCATGGTTGCATCAAGTTTTATTTTTCTTTAATTATCAAAATTGAAAAATGTTAATTTTGTATGACTTTTGAAGGCATCATTACTTCTATTTGAACCATTATAAATGAAAAATTATCTTCAAATGACTTCTTTAGTATGTTTAATATTTTAAAATAAGTTTAGTTTAGTTGTTAAAGGAAACATTAATATTTTTAATAAAAAACATTGAACATAATATTTTGCATTATAACTTTACTCTCAATGTAAGATGAATATTTATGTGAAATGTGCAGGTAATAGGGTCGAATATATCTTATTTAAATTATTCAGATAGTTATAATATGTAATTTCTATGACACATACTGATCAAATTTAAATAGTATGTATTTTTCTATTCCACAAATAATAAATTTCTTGCCATTCATGACATTTTATATTGAAGTATATATTTATTTTATATATATCTATATTGTTACTTGTATTTTTTACCAATAAAAAATAGAAAAATGATTTGGCATAAGTGTGCAGTTTCAGAAGAACTATTATGCTAAAAACATATAAAATTATGTAAATTATATAAATTATACTATTTTCTTTCATATTAGAAGCAGTATTGGAAAAAGTATGACACATATAGGGACTTATAATAATATTCATAGAGTACAAATGGCATAATAGATTGTTGATATAATATTTCCTGGAAAAAATTGAAATTGTTTTTATATTTTATAGTAATATTAACATGATAATGTTTTAATACAGCTTTTTATATCAATGTTTGTTACTGTATTATTGTTATTATCTTTAAAGTATTGTGACGTTCTACAGTTAAAGTACACACGGATAACTGAATTAATATGTTTCCTGTTATTAAACGTCAAAATAACAATGCATTATTTAAAAATAAATTCGAATTAGCAAATATGTTCTGGGTGAGATGACATCAGCTTTATATTTTTAAATATTAGTATATATATATATAACATGATCGTTGTGTGTTTCTTATTTCTATTAGTAATTTGTAGGATAGAATGTATATGATTAAGTAATCCATTATTCATGCAAGCTTATCGTGTCAAATTACATAGTTTCTTTAAACAAGAATCTTAATTGATCGTTGGTTGTTTAACTTTATAATATAGTGTATCGAAATAGAAGTAGTTACTTCTAATATAGTCATTTATATCTCAAACGTCTAGGCAGAAAAATTTATTGTAAATATTTTGCCTGTGACAATTCTCAATTCTCAATTTTGAATTTTAATGTTTGCATACATCCTTTTTCTCATAGAAGTTTACTCATATATGATTTTTGTCGTGTATAACATAAGCCAATAATTAGAAATCTCGGTTATAGGCAACAAGCATTAACTCTCACTCTACCGCTCTAAGTAATGTGATACGAATTCTAACCTGACACAAAGAATCTATAACTTAGTGAAACAAATTGCCGACTTAGGTCTTTTGAGTAGAACAATCAGTTTACACGGATATTATACTAACATCCATTCATTATCATTAGGAGCTTTTTTCAATTCTTGTTGAGTATAGGGAATATATTTTCACTAGATATGTTATGCCATTTTCGATATCTATCGATCGGAACATACTTAAGGTTAGAAAAGTTATCAAAATTTGTGGTTGATAAATGAAACAACTATATGTAGTATAAACGAATTTAGGAAATTGTGTACAGTGATTATTAATTATAGGGGGAAATATACAATTGTCTAAATTAATTCTGATATAGGTATTTCAATACCTTTTGAACTTTAGACTATACTCTTCCATTAATAATAACTTAAGAATTCTAACGTTTATTAAATCATATGCATAAAACATTTATAAGTACAATGATATATATTATTCTAAGTTCCATTTTTAATATTTAGTATATTGTAAATATTATAGGTGTGTGTATATACTGCCTCAATTCGTTATGCTAAAATGAGCTGACATTTGTTGAGAATTTTCGAGTTGCTGATAAGGGGAATAACATCTGTTCGAATGTTATATTTGTGGGAGCGAATGACTCTAAGTTTTCAAAACTACTCCCGTTTGGGTTTACTGGTTGACTAAAATCTTGTTGCTTTTATAGTCTGATGTAAACTAACGTTTTTCCCAGGTTTCTACTAACTCTAATTTCAATCGTTCTATCCTTAGTATATATTTGCATTAATACAAAATCTATATTAAAAGTTAAAGTAGATAAAACGCCTCTAACAGGTAGAATCTTTCTTACACTAGTTTTGTCTTCATATTATAATAGTTCTGTTTTATTTTCATTTTTAATTTACGGGTTCTCTTTTAGTTTTTAGCCAGTGAAGCGGTTTGTATAATTTAATGCAGTATTATACTTTCCTATCATTTTTCGTTCAGTAGTGTCAATCAAAAAGTGCGATATAGGCAGGAGTGGATAAAATCATGATCAGAGATTAAACTTTATTCCTTTTTAAAACTTCATTTACAAATATACAGTATATGACTACTCCTCACCTTACGCCGCTTTTTATTTCGCGGCAGGGTATTTGTAACAGACTGGACCGCATTTTATTCACTAATCTCAAGATTATACCCGTGTGGACTGGGTATTTACGAGATGGAGGAGGACTCTTCATTTTTCCTTTTGTTCCAGAATTTTCTAGTCTTGTGAAATTCTTGATTCTTTTCCCTTTCTTCTCCACCCCATAAACCTTACATAACAGTTGAGTTTCCCTCGAAACAACGCTCTCCATCCGTTCCTAACCTAACTGGCTTGCTTAACTGTTATAGCTATCCCGGGCAGTGTGTCATCGTCTTGGTCTTACTTTCCCGATTTGAGTTCTTCTCCCGCCCTCTGATCACAGTTTCCTCTCCCCTATCCTTCTCACATTATACGCACTCACAGACACAGCTGTTGTGATCCATGTGAGATACTCAACGGACTTGATGTAAAAACTTTCTGTCTGTGATCTAGTTCTACGTGCCGAGATTTACCCCTTCAATCAGTTACCGTTGACCCCCCCCCCTTTCCCTTGCTCGTTGTAGTTGTTCGCTCTACAAGCTAATGTCAACTCCGTTTTCCGTTAATTTTCCCCTATTCATCTCCCGGGTTACTTATTGATTGATTAGTCAGTGCTCTATGATGTTTGGGCTTACTCTTGATTCTTTACTTAAGGTCAAGGCTGTTTGTAATTGCTATGTACGTATTGCCTTCTAACTAGTTTTTAAAACGAATATGAGATTTTCAATTTTACCATTAGTATGAGAATAGCATTTTATTGATTTTTCAATCATAGAAATATCCATTGAATAAGTTATAATTATTTTAGAATTTTATTTTTCATAACTTAAAAAAAAAATCTTTTTACTATAGTATAAATAGCGTTATTTTCAGTTAAAATATTATGATCGAAAGATTTTTTTCGCAATAATTTATAATAATAGTTTTGTCAACTCCTTGTAATATGCATTTCTTGATTAGACTGGGAGCTGAGATCTGAACGAGTTTTCCCCTTTTATTGAAAGACTAAACTTCATCATAGATAGTCAACCATGAACTGAATATAAGCTAGATGGATAACGGATAAGAAGGTAGCTATAACATACAATTCCACTATTATTCAAGGAAAAGTTGTCTACTCCAGGTTGTGGTTATTGCTAATTGTACCGTTGAGGAAATAAATCTCCAACTTTGTTGATCGCTGAATCCAATTTCTTCTTTTTGTTGTGTGTTTGATAAGAGAGCATATATTTATTGGCTTTTATTGTTTGCATATAGGTATATTTATATGATATATATATATATAGAACTGTGTATATTCATTTAAGTAAAATTATATACATAATGGATATATGTACAGTGGATTAATTTTCATTTTAGAGACTTGTTTTATTGACATCCAGATATTTAAATATATATGTTGCAAATTATGAATGCACAAATAGAAAATTAGACTTTTAGTTTTAACATCCGCTATCAATATTGTATATATGCAATCATTAATTATTTTCTTGCATATGACTAACTTTAATTGTATGTATACTAGATTATACAAGACAGGAGGACATTTTTATTTGAGTACACCATGATATATTTAATATAGTATCAATTAATAAAATAAATAGGTATTAAATAAGCGCATAATATTTGTTGAAAAATTGTTAGATAATTATTATTTTGAAAAGTTAAATGTCAAATTGAACTCAAAGGAACATGTACTGTTAGTTTATTTTTAATACATTTTACAATTTTTTATTGTATAATCTATTAAATTTATGCACTATATTTACCACATTACAGTTAATATTGATTTGGCTTTTTAAATGGAATCTAAATAATAAAACGAATTGCATTAAAGAATAATACTTTTATATATTATAAAAATGGCATATAAATTGAAAAATGTTGTTATTTATACATCACAGATAAATTAGAATTGCTGGAAAATATTTGTTGTTGGTAATAAACTTTATTTAGAATAATATTTAATTGATTAACAACTGGCATCACTAAATTCCACTGTTATTAATTATTTATATATATTTTAGTTTGAAAATTTGTTTGAACTCGTAAATAATTTCTTTTTGAAACCGACATTAACTATATATTTTTATCCTTGCATGTGATGCTTAGTTCTGTAAATTGTGAGTATGGGAAATGTGTTCAGGATATGTATATTACATAGAATTTCAATATGACTTCAAGTTTCTTCAGATTGTTGCCTTCTCGATTAAATTATCAAGCCTTGACATATTTAGTCACATTATTAATTTACTTGGAAGCAAATTAGAAATAATCAGCATAATTATTAGAGGATTTCAATATCTAAATTCGATTTTTAATTTCTCACAAAACTGTTGGTGTGTTCATAATTTCTGCTTAATTCATTAAACGAATTTACTTGCACGATATAAAAGAATTAACTTTCTTTTTCTGCACTGCCTTTTTATAGGAAAATAGAGTGTTTATGTAGTTTTTATTACTGATTTTATTTAGATATAAACATTAAAATCCGCCTTTATATTGTGTATTTAATTGACATGTAGGGCTTACGTGATAGCAATATATTTTTATTATGTTCTGCCACTTTTATATATAAGTTGTGTTTTGAGGTTTGTATGTTATTGATTAATACCTTAAAATATATCTGCCACGTATAATCTTTATTTGTAAAAGGAATTATCCCCAAATCAGAATAACTATTTTTTGTGCTGATGTTATTTCAATTATTATTTTAACTCATGTGGAATAATAATTTCCCTCGACTATATTGTGTTCTTATAATTATGTATATAATTTGTAATGATACTTACAAAGATTTATTAATGTTTGTTTATGTTATTATGTTTACTAATAGGAGGATGAATGAATTACATATATAGATATAACACATATTTACCTAAAGTTTCGAAGGTATTTATTACTTTTATCTATGTATATTTTAGGTTTATTAGTATACAAAAGTGTAGGGCCCCTAGTATCGAATAATGCAACGCCATTACACACTGTTATTGTTTTTTCACAACAAACACAATCAGGTATTTTACATTGTTGAATTAAAACTGAACAAGACGTTAATTTTTTTATTTGTATTTCATTTATATTTGAAAAAGAAAATATAAGAAATATTGTGCTTTTCTAATTCTGTTGTACTATCAAACTTTTTTCTAATTGTTATATATTTTATTATTTATCTATTGTGTTTTTAGACGGTTACACATTTTAGCCTCTTACATGTTAATGTGCTACATACATTCCCGTATTTGAACATAAATTAACATTATTTCATTGAATTTTAGGTTAGCAATTTATTTATGAGATAGTTTATTTTGTCCAAATACATGTTTATTTTTTAATCCCATTTCATACACACTTAAATAATAATATATATGTCTATATTGAAGGTATATGTATTTATTAAACATTTTGAATAGATAATACTCAATTAATTTTAAAGCCATATAAATAGTCTAAAAAGCACTTAACAATTTGGCATACAACCTGTGTTTCTGCATTTTATGCTAAGAGATAAGGCGAGGGTGGAAGGATTCAGCTTTTAATAGTACAGAGCCTGGCTCTATAATGTAATAGATTATTTTTTACCCTCTGTTTTGACTTGTGCAATATATATATATATATAAATTTTGTTTCTTGATTGATACACGCATATACGTATATTGTATCTAGCGAGCTTAATTCAATTAGCTAGATATTGAAAAAGCCTCCCGTTCTTAATTTTAATTAGATTTCGAGCAATAAGACATGGTGGTTATAAAGAGAGATATTCCTTCTCGATAAACTCGAAGAAAAGAGTCTGTCGACTGTTTAAACAGTATTTGTTGACTTGACTATAACTTTCCTTTCACTGGCTTATTTATAGGTATATGAATTGAACGCACACAAGGAATGTTTTTTCATTTAGACTTTTTCAGACAGATTTCTGTCAAATTTTTGACGTAATCGAAAGTCTCCTTTAAAATAAAAATTCTCATGTGTGGTCTTCAACACTTTTAAAGAGATTTATTATTTTGCGCTATGAACTATAATAACACTCTATTAATGTGACATTGTGGTTTTGAAATTATTTATATATATATTTTTTCAAAATTATACATTTGATTTAGATATAAAGTCTTAACTGATTCCTAATTGTATGAAATATTAGAATGTAGCGACTAGTTTTCTCGCACGTAAGGTACACAGTAAGTAATATCATTTTTGTGGGTCATGGAATATAATAAATAAGGTTATACGTTATTTGAGTCTTTGTATAGAATATTCTGCAGGTAAAAGAATCAAAATACATTATTGAAGTATATATTAAAGTTTATTCTTACACTTAAACATAAAAACGTAAATTGTAAAAAAATAAGGACCCTAAATGGAACTCCATTAGGTTTCTCAGTCTGTTAACATCGCATTATTCAGTATGCACTAAAATTTATAGCTTTGAAACTTGGTGTACAACTATTTTGTGTCGTTTACTACAATTTACTAGTTTTGTAAATCTTATTTGTTTTATACATACCTACCTACCTATAAATATATTAATAACAAGATCAAAATAAATTGTATTAAAATTATTTGCTGCCCTTATAAATTGTTAAAAAATCTAGCAAATGTCTATTAATATATATTTAAATGCATATATTTTCTTACCAAACTTTATAAAAAAGTACTTCATATGATTTATATATATTTGAGATACATCTTTGACAGAGAAAATTGAAATTATTGATACTATATATTCCGTTTGAAGTTCAACAATGTATATTTAAGCATTTTTGTATGCTATATATATGTCTATATCTGGAATTTTTGGTCATTAAAATGTTATAAAATATATTTTCAAATAGCTTTATTTTTTTCAAATAGCAAGTGGTTTGACTAAAAGGATTAATACTATGTTAAACATTTGTTACATTTACAAATAGAAACACACTATACATTTCGACGAAAGACATTGTTTAATTTACTTTTGGAAATATTTTAGGCAGATAAAATTCACTTGCTTTTTCAGGTAATTTAAATTTCTTCAAGATAATTTGTCTCTTTATATTAAAGGTTTTCTTGTGAGCTATCTTTTTAAAAATAAAATTGTACAAGTTTTCTTTAGAAGTATCATTTTTAAAAGCTAACATAAATAGTTTTAGAATGATTTTTTTGTGTAATTTTACTATACTATTAATGTAATTTTTGATTATCTATGACAGCAATTTTTTGAACTACTGATAAACTATATTCTGGACTATAGATATGGTCAACTCATTTAGTTGTTTAAAGAAGATTTAACAATTTTGATTTGTGATTGTGCTATTATATTGTAACAGATATTTTATTAAATTAAAATGTATAAGTGTGTTTTTCTTTTATCAATACAATATAATTAAATTAAACTGAATATGAATATTTTTAAATAAAAACGTGCAGCTGTAGTTATATAATTAGATTTTAATGTTCTCTTCTCGGAGGTACAAGGAAGTGAATAGAGCAAAATCTTATTCTAACGAATAATCTAAATTGTTTTAAACCATTTTTTTTTAATTTTTACATTGAAAATGGGTAATTGATTATTTTTTTCGAATTAAGGAATGAAATAAATTGTATTTTATGCACAAACATATGACACTTTTGATGTGTATTCAAAATATATTAACCATACAAATAATATGTGTGCTTTAATGTTTAATTATTGATATGCATATGCTAACAAATCTTACTTTTAGTATGAGAATGAAAGAGCATTGAAACAGCTGTTAATTTGATTGTATTCTAAAAAATTAACACTAAAGAAGAAAATCAGAATAGTGTTTCCGATAATGAAATATAATAGATAACAATTGTAAACATTATTAATTTAACATAGTTATTTAACTACAGATATTAAAATATTTTCATAAAATTTGTATACTCTTGTGAAATTACTACTTTCAAGAGGAAACTTTTGAAATTAACGATAATTATACATTGCATGAGTTTATGTCCCTCTTGAAATGTAATTATCTGTTCTGATTACTTGATATATACTCGTATTTTGAATAACCATTGAAATGTAGACATTTTGACTTAATTTTTAATGGTTTACCTCTATAAATACTCAATATTATTATAGAAAGTTACAAACGTCATCTATTATTGCACTATTTTTCAAAAACAAGTTCCTTTTTTTCTAAAAATGAAAATCAAATTTTACATTGAATTCTATGACGAAGCACAAAAAGCATTAATTGAAAATAACAAAAGCAACATAATTTTGGACATGGATAATCGAAAAAGCTTTTTTGTACAGTTTTTAAAGTAAAATCAATACCAGTATTTTATGCAACGTCTGTTTTTTGTATTTTCAATATTTTAAAAATAGTTATTTTATTGAAATATGATTGCATTTTTACGATAAATTTATACAATTAAAATAAGAAACTTTTGTATATTATAAATTTATCGTTCGGTTATAATATTAAACTCATTTTGATAGGATTCGTTTTATAAATGTTTGTTTTAATATTTAAACTAGCTATATATTATATTATCTATTTTATAAGACAAACAGTTCCAAACTATATATTTGAATTTGATTTTCAGAAAGTAGTCATGATAATAATTGGCATGCAAAAAAATTGAATTGACTAAAAATATTTTCTTATTCTATTAAGTTTGTACTTAAGTATGTGTGTTTTATATCCCTTCGGTCTAACATACATTATAGGTATATATTATAATATCATTATATAAGGGGACACTCAGCTATTAGGTACCTACAGTTAGATAGACCTCAATTTACTAGTGTTGAAAGATACTGACAGAAATCTCATTAGGATTATCTGTTTGGGATGCTGTAATCATGCCTCGCTTCTATTATTCTTCCCATTTCCAATACTTATCATCGATTGAAAGAAACTTGCCAGTCCCATATCCTTTCTTACAATACTTTCACTTTTGTATACAATTATAGTGAATGGGGATTTTATATTCTCTTTGCAAATGGCGCGTAATTAATTTGTTGTTATTGCGTGATTTTGATTCCTAAAGTATTGTTTTGAAGAGGTAACTATTATATATTAATGTACCTCTTTCTCCCTCTATAAGTTAAACACTTTTTTTTACTGATTATGTACACTAGTTATATTTTATATTACAGATAATAAAATTAAACTAAAGTGACTACTTTATGTATTATACATGACCATATTATTGATTATACGCGAAGTTCTTATTTATAATTGTGCTCTAATAAGAAAGTTTTTTGATATTTTTTAAATAAAGATTAAATAAACTAAATGTTTATTAAACGTTATATATATGTTCTAGATAAATTTATCTTTGATTGAATGTAGAACAATAACACCAACATATATTTAAAATTTTTATCAAAAAATTTTAAAATATAAAAAAGAAATTTACATAGAACAAGGATATTTAAAAAAAACCACTGTTGTTTATTTTTTAGATAATTTATATTTTTTGCTAACATTTGTTATGAATTTGTTATTGTTATTAAAGAAACAAAAGGTCTGTGTGCTGTAGGTAAAAACTTACAGCAACAGAGGCTTTCTGTTTCTTTTATAATTATATCATGTTGCAAATGGAGAACCACAATTTTATTAATTTGTATGTGATTTGGATTATTAAAATCTAATTTTATTCTATTATCTTTCAAAATTATTTATTGTCCATTATGAAAATCATCGCTGATATACTTACTAATGTAGGTAGCTACCAGTAAAGTTACTTTTTTATTAAGGAATATTAAACATACACATTAAATTTTCTACTTTAAGCTTTGTAATCTACTAATGTATATTTTTTTCAAGAATTCCAAATTTAATGCAAAATAGATTAGGACAACCGAAGAGCCAGTATATAAATTTAGATTTTTGTATATATGTTTAAATATTCTCCTCTACATATTATTGGTAAAACGGAGGCTCCTTATATCAATGTACTTAATATAAGAGATTTACATATTAGTAGCGAGCTTTGGTTTTAACACTCATTATAAAACTTACAATGACCGAAAAATGTTATTTTAGGCAGCCTTTTCTAAAACCGGAAGATGACTTAAGTCAGTAAGAGATTGTGAGAGTCAGGAAAGAGGCAACGAAGCTGTCTTGACATAGGAAGACTGCAGGAAGGATACTTCGCAATTGTAAGGTATATAGATTGGGGTCTGGTGCTGAATTTAACTCTGATAGAATAGGACAGTCAGTTGGTATCGTTGCCTTACTCAAAAGTCACCTAGGCTCGACTTTACTCACTGCTAACTGTCTTATCGTTCCCTCTCACTTTTGTTCTGGCCTGGACGTGGACTTGACTAAGGATTTTGTAAACTAACAAAAGAGAAAGGCAGGACGGTAGTGTTTTGCCCCAAGACATGGCGTCTATACTTGCACTGACTACATAATTATGCTTCGAACAAAGCACGATACGACTTTGGAGACGGTACCACCATGAGGATCGATTTTACCACATAGCGCCTTCGAGAGTAGAGGAGAGGCAAAAATGTGGTGATGATAATGTTATCTTCTCCTGCAGTTTCAGTGTTTTCACTTCCTCATTGATGTACATAATAGTATACATTCATAATATTCCGACCAGTCGCCGACCTTGTTTGACTTACTGCAATAATAACTATTCGTTGATTATTTAATAGCTTGAGCAGTTTGCATAAACGTGCCTGAGTATAATGCGTTGCCTGAAGAAACAGGATGTTTTGCATTTTATAACTGAACCTTATATGACTCTTTTGAAAGTTATCGTCCAATGAGGACCCCAGTTCCACTTTAGTTACTTTTTGATGAGCCCAAATTAATAAATAAGTATGTGTACAATAATCAAAGAAGGATTGTGTCATACTTTGCTTTATTATTATAATATAGGGTCTACTTGAAAATAACAAATTTAACACAATATCGCATAGCTCCTGCGTAAAGAATTGAAATAAATATATCTATACATATATAATAAATAGATATTTAAGACAATAACTTCTATCTATGTATATACCAGTAACTCTTTTAAAATGTTATTTTTAGTAACACAATTACTAACTTATTATTAACTTTATTCAATATTTGTATGTCATATATTTCTCCCATTTTCTACAGTAATTTTTAGTATAGCTCTATTACAAATTGTGTAACGATTTATGGAATATTTCTGTAATATATATTTAATCCTTTATTTTAATATAGAAATAATAATTTATATATTTTCCTCTATATAAGATAACAATTCTTTCCTAAATGACTCTTTAATTATTTTAGAATTTACTTAATGAACTCTTGGAAGCTTTTATTTTATTTTTTCTAACGAATCATCGATGTCAAATAATTATCAGAGATTTCCTTTGTATCTTTAATATTAACATCATAAGGTTAAGTGAACCTCTAGCTGTCTCAAGTATAAATTAATAATACACAGAACATTGGGGACATTTTATCTTATCTTCAATTCTATGTTTGTGTATTTTGACCTAGAAATCTTATCAGGTAGCCAGTTGTATTCTAATATTTTATATATATTTGGCAAACAATACATGCGAGTTTTTCGCTATATATTTGGGTTTCTAATCAGACTTACCTATCGTTTCCGGAAGCGAGTATAGATTTTTGTAAACTCTCGTTAAGGTGCCACTTTTACAATTTAAAAGGTTCTAATTTATTGTGTGGGTTTCTGAATATGAAAAACATCTGTAGACTACATTATGATTGATTTGATAAATTCATTATATATAATTCATCTTTTCTAGAACTTCGAACCTTAATAATATTGCTACATTAGAATAAGATATACATAGTTTCTATTAATTATGTATGTGTAATATTCTTTTAAAAATGAATATACTGTTATAATGCATACATTTTAAATGCAACATTATCAAAATATGATGTAGCAATAATCTGTTTTAAATGAAATTGCTATATAGTAATATGTATTAATTTATTCTCTAAATATTCCTGGAAATTAAATGTTGGCACTCTCTTTGCTCTCAACTCTACTATCTTTCACCGTATCTCTAAACACACAGTCTTCTGTTTTGTTGTCATAGGTAACTCCACCTATATACTCCCTCCCCCTTTATGCTTTCTTTAAATACACCCTGGTTTTCTCTGAGCGTTATCAGTTTTAATTGACAGCTTTTACGCAAATGAATTCCGGTGATGTGTCTCACGTGTTTTGACGATAACTCTGCGGCTATAAAACTGAAATTGAAGGCGTTGATGATATAATATAATGCACGTACTTGTAGGTAACAATTTACATCTATCAACAGGCCGATTTTATAGGAAATATACGGGTCAACCCTTTCTCTTACCCTCTTATATATGAGTAGGTGAAACCTTGTTTCCCATTTTTATCATTTTTTAGACACACACATACATATTTCTTTAATATCTGTCTTCTATCTGATTCTTCCTACATACTGTAATATATATGTATGCTAGACTCAGTTCTATTTTAAATAGTTACATTAATTTTGAATGAATTAGACTTTAGAAGTTATCTGTAGGTCTACTCGTTTTGATCTTAATTCCTTTTACTTAATATATTGTATATTTATATGCAATTATCTTAACCAATCAAGAAAACCAAAAATCAATATTTTAAACATTTTTTTAATCAACCTCTATTACAAAGATATAATGCATTTCTAGAATGCCTATAAAAGTCTACCTTGTACTTAACATGCTCGTGTTTATTTTAATGTATTGATAATTAATTGAATGTCTGTGAAATAGTTAACTTATTAGTTATGGTAATTTACTAAGGGGAACAATTGTTATATATTTATTATTCTCCTTGGCCTATAGTAATATGGATTTGTGATAGGTAGATGTATAGATGTGAAGCCTTTCTCACGATAGCGGGTGAGAATTGTTAATTTAGCATGTTGCATAGTTTTGTGTCAGGTCTAACTATATCTTTCGATAATTCGTAATAAGTAGCCACGACGAAAGGACGACTATTGTAGAGTACGAATAAACCCTTACATCATGCTATTGACTTATATACAATCGCTTTTTGTACATTGTTATACACACACATATTCATATATATATAGTTTATATATGCAGCATGATCGTTCATGTATAATATATATAATTCGCTTGGCGTGAGTAACTTTTGAATTAAATTTAAAAATTTAGGCATTCTAAACTAGAATTAGATTATTAGGTTAATTTTATATAAAAACTTTATTTTACTTTTTAATTAATTATTTTGCCAATTTAAAAATACGTATTTACATATTCGTTAATATGTTTATTATTTAATTTATGGCTGTTTACAGTTATTGTGCATAATATATTCATATTCCGATTAATTTTTAAATTGTTTTGTAAATATACTTGATCAAATTTGATGAAATCTTTATCAAATAGTTTTATTGATTATAAAGAAATTGTAAATCAATTATGTTAATTAAAAACTGTATTCTAAATTATGTTAATGAGAACATTATGTTTACAAAATAATTTTCTTCTTATTTATATTAGAATTAGATATAGTTATTTATTAATATTAAAGTCGTATACATGCAGTGTTTTTTGTATAGCTGTTAATTACTATACCTACATATAATGTGTTTATATACAAAAAGTTATATTTATCATAAAACTTGATTGATTTACAAAAATAAGTACAATTAAACAAAAAAAAATTCATAACGATCTTTCATTTTCTGATGAAAGAACTTATGTACGAAATATTATGATAGTGTCTTTGATTAAAGTTTTTATTGCAATATACAAACTGCATTGATTTTTTACTCGAGTGATTAATGTTCGTCACAAAAAATATTAATTATAAATGCATCGTTAAATTACATAGAAAATGAATAATTTTATTTTAATAATGAGTACATTTTTGCTGAAGTGTTTTTATTTTTCAATGTCTGAAACTATTTATTATTATGTTATTTGTTATGTTATTTAATATATTTTATCAGATATTCATACTTAAAAATAAAAATTTGAGTTTAAACAATACAAAGATATCTGTTCGTATACTATAGGTATATCGATGAAAAGAAAAACAGATATTTTTGAAATGAAATCATAATGTAATTAATAAATAATACTGAATAAATTTAGTTCGAATGCTGATCGAACTTTAGTTATAAGATGTTTTATACACTTTGCTTGTTTGTCTTTACAGGCACGTCGGAACATTTTAATTTCTGGGTGGGCTATTCCTGAAAGGGCACCATATGGTTTCAGTAAAAAGGCACACTGTAGCGCATAGTTTTGTATTTATGTTATGCAATAAATTAATAATTGTAGCAATAATAAATATGAATCTACTTTTGATTTAGAAAACGTACTGATACAAATTGTTAATTGATAAAACAATTGATTAAAATAAAATGATTGCTATGCAGATAATTAAATACGTTTGTCACGCCGCGCTGCACAGACCGTACATACTTAGTGTAAGTAATCGATTAGGTATAAGAGATATTGCGGGGTTACTAACACAATTACAATGATATGGAATCAATAAAGCAAATAATCCCAAAATAGTAGGGTCATGAATGCAAAAGTATCGCACACATATTGGTCATTTTGATGGTAATATTATGTACAGAAATATAATGTTTTAAAAAAACCCGAAAACTGTTTTCTGCGCTCATTTCTGTTTAAAATGTCTGTTGCAATCAATTACTGATTGAGTTTTTTCTTTGAAGATATGTAGCGGTACCAATTGGTTTAAACGTTTCTGTGTCATCGTTGAGCGAAGATACGTTTTCAATCTACAAAGAGTTGAAAATGTGCGCTCTGAAGTTGATGTGGTTACGGGAATAGTTAAATAAATACATAACAGCTTGTGTATTTCGAAGAGCAGCAATTTGATAACAGTTTGTTTGTTCATGATATCACATATTGTAGAAACTTTCGTTGTTTTCTTCACTTCGCTACCTTGGAATATACTGCGGAGCAATTGCGCTTCCATGTGTGTATTTTCGATGGTAATATCATCTTTATACAAACTCTTTACATCATCGCTAAGAAGCTTTGTTACCTGACCATTGGCTGCTTCGATCAATAAATGCTCAATGTCACGCACAATATGATAGTTGGTCTGATCGAATCGCCTACTGAGTTATCCAATTAACAGATCTATTAGCTCAAAATATTGCTTTCGATAGTGTGATTTTACATCATTGGGATGATAATGGGTATCATTGGTGCCTACCTCAAAGTGGGCTAGGGCGCGTCGCTTGCGTAATGGTTCTGTTTTGCCATTAGCATCACTAACTACCTTATCATAAAATCGATCAAAATAATCGTCGTCTCTCGTGTGAGTCATAATATGCGCTTTCAGATTATTGGATAGTTGAAAAGCATCTTCCACAAAAATATATTTTGCCCTGTAAGTTTCTGGATACTTGTTCAAAGGGCGTAGATATTGTCATAGCCAGATAGAATTCGAAGAAAGTATTGAATTTTTCCATTAATGCTACTAGACCAGCTGCCTTTGTGGCATATTCATCATGTCTTCTTCTGACAATATTAAATGTCGATAAAAGAGGAACATAATTATTAACGATTGCTTTGAATACCCCTGAGCGAATAGTCTATCTCTTTTGACACAAAGGCCTAATGCTTTGATGGATTTCAAGAAACTGTCTCTGAATGAATTCTAGAAGCATCTGTCGCTTTGGAGATCGTTTAATGAGGTTGATTATTTCATTTGCTGTATCAAGTGCGTCTCGAATGGCATTAATTGTCCGAGCCACATCCTGCAGAGTTAGAATCAGTTAGATTTTTATGCATTGAAACAATAACAAACTACTCATAGCATTCAATTGCCATTTATTGTGAAATTTCTACGGCCCTGTAATGCAAAAAAGGGCAGATGGCTAAAAATAGAGGCGTGTATCTCAGGCGCCCTCCCATGAATCCACCAGTTATATAGACTCCGTTAATCCGTGTGAGAAAAAGGTTCTAGATGTCCAAGAACCCTCCTGGACATACGATTATTATACGATTATGAATCCAACTGAAATCAGTTTAATGTTAAACTAAGTATAAAATGATCTATATACATATATCTCTTATAGATGCCTATATAATGATGCTTATCTTCTCTTTAATTTAAATTTGATTAATTAATAAAAATCCAAAAGGCATAAATTTATTTTTGGTTTTTCTGGGGGCATCAGAACTATACTCTCGCCCCCCAGTAAAAAGGCTTGGTGGGTGGTCAGCCCGCCCTATTCCGACGTGCCTGCTTTATCTACATAATTAATCAATTTATGAATATTTAAAAAAGATATAATTGGAAATATTGCAAATCCAATATTTACTGTGATTGAAAGCTACATATTTAAAAAAATAATTTATCCCATCTTATTCCTTTGCAATAGTTATTAAATAAAAAGTAATCTACAAATCTTGCTAAACGCTGTGGACTTTGTATTATTTGAAAAATAGCATTACCAGACCTTTATGCTTGCTGCTGTATCTGACATTATTATACGGTAACATCGTTATTATAGTCTTTCAAATCATGAATCCCACTTCCACTAAATCTTTACTTCCTTCGGAGATGTTTAGAAGTGTTTTAATAGTGCAAGTTACAACCCAATAATATTTCCATTTTTACCTGTGTCAACTAAGTTTGCAAAAATGCCGCTAGTTTCTGTGTAGGAACGTGAGGTCGGAGTGGGTATACGTTTCATAGATGTGTGACACAGATGGGCAATAAAACGCGACTTGGGATGACATTAGAAACTCATTTTAACTGCTCATAAAACAATAGCATGACTCGGCCCTGTCATCAGCCTATATTTTATATAATACTTATTGTACCACATTATAACTTTCAGTCAGTAAGCTATACTGAGTGAAACTTCAAGGGAGGGGGGCTGACTGTGTCAGTCACATTGTTTCAATCAAGATATTTTTTCCCGCATATTTCTCTATTCTCCCATTGCCTCAGTCATTGGTCTTGTTGTCGGTTTTGTGTCTTTGTTCGCGCACCGCAGAATGAGTCAAAGGGAACCGTTTTATCCATGTTCCAGTTGGGGTTGAGGGGATTAGGTAATATGACCGTCGAGTCACAGGCAGAATGCTAGAATTGGTAGCTACTGGGTATTTAGGTTGGTATAGGTAAAGTATTTTCCTCTAGTTGTCAGACTTTTGATATACTATTTGCATAAACAAATAAAAAGAAGGGGTCCGCCTTCCTTGTAAACTTTGATAGAGCACTCTGTCACGAGGGAGACCATTAATTTGCACCCACTACCGCACAAGACTGCTTAAATCTTGAAAAGTCACTACAATTTATTTTTATGGGATTGAGTGATACTATTACACTAAATTAGTAAACATTGGTTCTTCATTTTATTAGAAATAATTTGACAGGTGTAAAATCAATGAATGATAAATGTTTTAATGTAGTTGATACGATATTGTATACGTTTATTCTCGTAATGTCATAACATTTTATTTTATTACTAAATTTCATGAGTCATCGCATTTATTTTCAAATTTACGATAAATGTTTCCTGGAGGTTGGGATAACTCTTTTAAAGTTTGTTTGAAATGTTTCACAACACAGAAACATATATAAACACAGAGAAATATAAAGCCACAATCAAATTAAAAACGTTTATTAAAAAAAAAAAATGTTTTTAAAATTTTATTTTGACTTTTTATTTCTCATCTCACAAACGACTAATTCATATTTTTATTCATTATTTGTTTTTTGTTTAGCTTGGTAATATATGTTCCGAAATTATATTGTAAACATGCAAATTAACAAGCGTTGTAATATATTTTAATTATAGTAAATATATATGAAAAACTTACGAAAATTATAATATACCTAATTGATGAACGTATTTAGAATGCTTGCATTATTTAATTTAAACAGATTATTATATAATAAATCAAAGCAAAATTCTAGAAAAGTTAAATTTTAGAATTTTTATTGATATCTAAAATAGTATATTGTTTCTTTTTTGTTACAACTTTCGTATTTTATTTACAATGAAAGAAAAAAATGAAATTAACACACTTTTCTATTTTGTTTTTATCATAGAGTTTTATTAGTTCATGTTTTTAGAAATTAATATTTAATCTCCACTCCATGCCTAAATAGATAATTCGTTAATATATGCATATATAAGAATATTTGTATTATATAATATGCAATATAAAATAATTATTATTTTCTTTCAATATGAAAAAGTGTTTAGCAAGTTGAACACATCTATATTATTTAATTATGTATATATTTCAAAATTAAAATAATAATATTTTTCTATATGCATTAGTTATCATGCGATTTTTAAACTGTTTATTTTCAGTATTCAATATTTAAGTTTGAAGCCACGAATAACATTTATGTTAAATTCTAGTTTGATTTAATTTACAAATTAGCTTAATCTTGTTACTTTGTAAAATTAGTACTCAAAAATATATGTTGAGAAATATCTGTGACTGCTTAATTTTTCATTTGTATATTTAAAATCAAAAAGTTGTAAATAAAAATGTTAAAATATATTATAAATGATTGTTTTATGGAAAATAACTAAAGTCAATTAAAATGAATAGGTTATTTTAAGACAAACTAAGACATTATATTTTAATTCAATATTCTATGTTTTGCATTATTGACACAAATATTATATTCTTAAAACAAAATAAATATTTCCAGTTTAAATAAAAATAAAAACGTTTTTTATAAATTTATGAAAAATATTACCTAAATATAAACCATTTAATATATTACGTTCATAGATATTTGTTTTAATACTTCACCCTGACTAATATCTATGATTACGTTGTACTTGTATGACCTCGACATATTCATGACGGCCTTATTTTTCATTCATATTCAAATAATAATGATTTTGTATTGTTAGAATAATAAAAAATTGATTTAGAACGTTTATTTATTGTAAAATATAAAGAATATTAAAACCTAGTTTAGATTTTTTGAGACAAGCTCAGACAATGCTAGATAATATAATATTCAATGTTCTGCAGTATACATATATTTTACATGACATTATACAAGTATTATACTTATTATTATTATACTTATTATATAATTACTCGTATTATTGTTGAAAAAATTTGCCATGTTGCTATGTAAATAATACATTTTATTAAATTATTTCAAATCTAATTCTCATAAATCATTTAAAATAGTGTACTGTACAATTTTATCCTGAAATATCCTTGACATAAATGAAGTAGTGATTAAACACATTGATGCAATGTTTAGACATTGACCGCTAAATATTATGCCATATCACATCATTCGATTTCTATAATCAAAGTTTACACTAAAAGCCGATTTATTTTTATTTTTAAATTAATTAATTAACCTAGTTAATATAACGTAAATGAATTTTTAAATGTTAAACATAAACTGTTTGCATAGAATATTAAAATATATGATAATTTTAAGGTATCTATTTTTTAAGCTGAGAACACAGTGGTTAGACTAAATATAAAATACTTTAAAAATAATAGTAGTTATTTTGCTACATAGTAGTCAACCAAAAAATAAATGAAAATATCAATATGCAATAATGTTTATTTTTATGTCTAAATTTAAAAAACATTTATTTTGAAGTTAAAATATTGGTTTAAAATTTACAAAACTGTGTTTAATTTGAACTGAATATGACCATATTACGTGATATTTATGATTTTTTGATATTACAATTTTTAAATTATATTATTCTTTCTTTTGATGTTTTTATATCATTTAAATTTTTATGTTATTGACTATAAGAAAGCCTTGAAAATTTTAAACACCAGTTTTTGTATATGTTTGTATGTATTAAAATATATTTGCGGGTTTATACACTATACCTTAACGATTTTAATTAAACAGGTTAAATATTGTAAGTAATTCCAAAATTTACTTTTATGTCATTCCCTTGATTATTGAAATTTTAATGTTTAGTATATTTTTTTCACTAAGAAATAACTTTTTAAATTTAATGTATATTTCAAAAATATTTTAAAATTATTTAATATATAAAACATTTAAGTTTTTAAATAAAGTTTTTGTTGTGTATTTTATCGAAAATTTAATTAGCAAACTGGAGTACAACAGTGTTTTCTCTGAAAAATGTGAGTACTAGCTATTTATAAAACCATGATACTTAATTATCCCTTAAGCTAAAAGTGTTAGTTTATTGGGTTTATTAGAAACTCATGTTGAACATATTTAATATTTATAATGACTTATGTTTGTATTGTTTATAAAATTATACAAATATATGTATACCAAGTCGAAATAATATGCCCGTAAAATAAAATAGCTATTTGTGATATAATATATTTAAACATTTTTATGTTTCAAGGTTTTCTGTTTTTCCCATCGCTACTTAATATTTTCCTTTTTACTACTGCAGAACAAATCAATAGAGTAGAAGACAAAACCACCAGATAATTTGTCATGTTGCATTAAGCTTTGCTGTGATAATTTAATTAGCTTATTATGAATGATTTTACGCCACTGCTTGCAGTAATCGACATCATTTAACGATTCACTAAGAAAACATCAATTTGAGTTAGTTTGCTCTTCTCATATTTTTCGCTTTGTACGGTACTATAGAGAACAGTTTGAAATGTATTTCTGTTTAAGATTGTCTTGTTCGACATGCTAATGTCGCAAGATACTGGAGTAAAAAATCAAAATTTTGCGGTTATATTCAAGTTCAAGTCATATATTTGCAGAACATTATTTTTTAAATGGGACAACGTTTTAGTAAAATAGATTTATTTGGAAACTAACTACAGTATACCTAAACTGTATTCTACCTCAAGACACAGACTTGCTTTTCATTTTATTTGATAACTTAAGTAAGTTAGTGTTTAGAGGGAAATAATAATATAATTATTGGCACCAAATATAGGTTATATACTAACATTTACTGGATAGCATTTAGGTACAAGCGAAATAATAAATATCGTTTTGAGATCACACAGAAAACTCGTTATTTGTTATAATGGTGGAACATATTTAATTTTTTATTAGATAATAAGCCTTGAGCTTTGATAACAACTACGCTTTTTCTCATATTCCTGTCGTGTTAAAGGAGTTCTACATTTTAATCTTCTGATTCATCTTGATACATACATACAACACATATTGGAATATGTAGAATGATGTAATGACACTATTGCTTTGGAAGTTTCAGTCTCCATCGAATGTAGGAAGTACCTTCACTGCTGATGACTCACACCTTGCTTACTAGTGAGTTCGTTAGCAAGTTCCATATTTTATTCTGCAACTCAACTGGTCAGAAATAAGCTGAAAGATTGTATTATACGGTGGCCATGCCTTCTAGAATTCGGCGTGTGACCTATTCACCTATCTGAATTTATTTTCAGACAAGATTTCTCCCCTCATTTCTACGATTTGTGGTGCAAAAAATTAAATTTGACTTACATATGTTATGAACAATAAATACCAATATATTATCATTATATAACTATGTGCCTGTAAATATAGCTAATAAGAATGAAGGCATTAGTTAATGAGAATAGGTAACAAGTTCTTTTCCTGCACAGGTTTGATATAAACATCTAATTCAGATACACTAATGTCAAAATAATACATACATCCACGCAGTTTTTATAAGAGAAGTATCATTTTTGAAATATTGGCAGTGTTTCAAGTTTTTCTTTAAATTAATTAAAATTTCTTTCTTAGCTAAATTAAATTTTTCTCGATATTTATTTTTGATTAATGCACAAACGTTTCAATTCATCGAAAATGTTCTCCTTAATGATTTGTTTACGGATGGTGATATTGAT
Organism: Invenusta paracnida; assembly: GCA_036023295.1. Lineage (NCBI taxonomy): Eukaryota > Metazoa > Platyhelminthes > Proseriata > Coelogynoporidae > Invenusta > Invenusta paracnida. The sequence continues at coordinate 27,307 of JAYRBW010138800.1, forward strand.
TCACTTCTTCCACCTTTTTTGTATAATTTAGTATTTTCTTACAAATTCGTTTCATATGGATTTCCGGAATTGTTGAGATCCTAGAAATTGGATAAACGGTTCTCATAGAAAAAAGATTTCCAAACTTGGTGTACATTTCTAGTGAAGCGCTTTAAAGAAACAGGTTTATCTCTCTCTTTCTCACTTACTCGTCAACTATAGACGTTTAATATTTTTCTTCTCCATCAGTGCACTGGCTAAATATACGCCACCACTAAATGTATTCTTTGAATTCTATGTATGTTGACACACAATCAAATTTTGTTAATTCTGAATCAAGCGACGCAAAGTAAACACTTTCATCCCTGCATATAGAATCCACATATATTACTTTATATGTATACATACGATCATGCATGTTTATGATACTAATATACTCTAAGAAATATTTTACACATATATACGCATTATAATGGAGGATATTTTCTATTTTATATATGATGGGAAATATTTTTAATGATAGATTTGTGTATATTTTCATTAAGTTAGAGGTGTATATGTGTATATTTACTTTTAAAGTTTTAATTTTCTGTGAAGTCAAATAAAATTTGTTTTATTTATATACAGTGGAATAGGAATAATCTTTTCCTATGTAATATTTCTATTTTAATAAATTTAGTTTTAACTTGCTTGAATATAATTGCAATACTTTGAGGTATACACATTTGCGTCTACTTTTTTAAAAATTCAACTCAAAAACAATAAAAAAATTATTATATATACTTCTTTTTGAATTATAACAAAATCATAATGCTTTTAAGAAAATGTAAAAAAACACACATTTGCTTTTCATCTAAATGCATACATGTTTAAGGTGCATAAAAATGTCATTTACGTGTGTTTTCATGACAATTAGATATATGTATAATTACTATATATATAAGTATATAGAGAAAGAATTAAAGTTTTCTTTTATGTTGAAAATGTAAATCGAATTAATTTTATATTATAGAGTGGTCATTAATTAATATATCTTTAAACTTGCATAATTTCCTATACACATTTATTTTTTACAGACTTGAAACATACGCGATGAGATATAGTGTTCAATTTTTCTTTGTTTTTTCTTAAATTGATATAGCAATGTTATACTTTTATCTTAAATATAATTAACAAAATATTAGTCAGTTTGTATATACTTGATTATATGAAGATTTACCTTCTAATACAATTAGTGTTTTATGTTAAATTTGTTAGTTACATATTTATGTTTTCACATTTAATTTCATGGATTATAGTAATCAAATAAAAAATAATTCTAAATAAAAGTATTATTTAAGTTATATTATTCATTAATTAAATTATTTAACCAATTACCATAATAATTTATTGTTATGTATTTATTTTTAATATCCAAATTATATTATTAGACAATTATTTTCTTGTCCGCTTTGATTTAATTTTGACAATTTTTATTTGAAAACGTTTTACATATTTTATAGAATGTTTTGGCCTATACATAAGTAATTGTATTATTAACAGTCAGTTTCAGTCAAAATCGAGCGTAAATATTAACATGTATTTTATAAAAAATTCAAATTCAAATATTTTTTATTCTTTATATTTTATGACAATATATACATATGTACATGTATCTTTACATGAAAGCGCTAGTTGAATTATTTAGATATTTTTTTATTAATTAAAATAAGGTAAATTAATGTTGCGTAGTCTAATCAATTGTGATTAATATGTCAGGACTAATTACTAGAATAAGTATGACAATTTTCGTGGGAGAATTTTCTTCTATATTTTCCATGTATTTCGTTTCTTCCTGATATATATTTATTGTACGTTATTCAAAAGCTTCTATCTTTCATTTATTTATTTAATATTTTCACATAAAAATAAATTTTTAGTATAGTATGGTTTATTTAAAATACTAAAACTCGCGAGAAAATGTTTCTGAAATATAGTTTACGCGCATGTTTCAGATAATTATAAATGCGTATATCATATTGTATATATGTTACAATTTTACAAGTACCTATAGCAGAAGTTTACTATAAGATTAAATTGATTTTGAGAAACATACTCCAGATATTTAAAAACATTTATCATATAATTTTCTGGTTGACATATTTTTATGAATTTTTGATTAAAACATAAAGTTATAATAATAAAAAATTTATTATCTTCAAATTATCAATTATTAGTATGTATTATTATTTTTTAGATAATTTAGGAAAATTCATTAATAATTAATTAAGTAATTCTCATATTACTTTACGCATTAAACTTAAGATTATTAATAACTATGTTGATTGAAGTGTAGAATACTTTTTATTCGACTGTTTCTGATTTACGCATTTATTTTGCGTAATTTATTTTTTTGTTTTATCTTACATAATAATTCCTTTGTAGGTGGTATATTGGACATATATATGTATATCTTTCAAATATATAGTATACGTTTTAATTTTTATACATGTGTATTAATTTTGTTGAAATTCATTTTTAGGGAATATTTTTGAATTAATTTATACATTTTGTCTAATCTTTCGGACATTATTTAATAGTCACAGAAAAATAAATAGACCTTTATGGATTCCTGGCTCTCAACAAGGTGGCCTGGTATCGACTTCCGGTCGGGGAACCAAAATGTTACCGAAACCAAAAAGCTACATAATTAAATACAACAATCACACAATAATAATTATATATAGATAACATTAACCAATTCTAGCGTAAGGATTTCTATTCTCTGGTTTTACCAAATAAATATAATTAATGATGTCATTATGCCCGAGTATCAAAATACACCAAAAACACAAATTTAGGAACATATGAAAACAACATTTTGGACATATTAAATCATTAGCTACCTCTACCATTATTTTAAGCCCTGCCAATTATTTAACCAGAAAATCTACTAGCTCATTGTTACAGCATACTAGACGAAATAATCATTCATTCCCTCTGATTTTATTCATTACGAACTCCTTACTAATCAAAAGTTTCACAACGTCATTCTTGGAGATTAGCTCAACCTTCCTTCTTCTTACACTTCATGTTTCACCTGTTTTATTTCTTCAAAACAAAACTCAAGCAACTGTATTTTTATATTTCATTCAAATTCGAACTTCTTCACAAATTAAACACTAACAAAAATCAAAAGCACAATATTCTGACTACCGCAACATACAATCAACAGCAATCATAAATACATGCATATATGTTGGAACAATGGTACGAGGTAACATATCTATTTAAGTATAAGTAGAGAGTTTTCAGTAATAAAACTTGTTAATATTTATTATATCTTGGTGATATTTTTTACAATGTAGTGTATTTTCTAAATGATAGATGAATACGCCAATTGATTATTCATTTTTTTACTTCTCGAATACATACTCGTATTACATATGCATTTTATAGTTTTTTTAAGCATATATTTTTTATTTTAAAAAATAAATTTAAATAAATTTATTGTAGGTCTGTATAAATTAATAACATTAAACATTATAGGGGCAACAGCATTTTGCTGAATCTCATTTCGCCAAATAGTTTTCACCAAATCGCACTTCTCTGAACAAATAATCTTTCATAAAATCTTATTTCGCCGAAGTGCCATTCGTCGTATATTGTGGACAACTCTTCTATAGTATTCTATATATGTATTATTTTAAGGAAGTCTATATATTTGTCTATATATACATGAGCATATACTCGTGCCATAATATAGACACTTACATAATAATATTTGATCAAGATTTTGTTTCTCTTATACAAATTTCCACCTCGCTTTTAAATATTCAAACATGATGGTTGCAAAGTATATATATATATACTAATATGTTTTATATAAAAATATACGCATACTCTTAATAATAACGAACATTTATTATTAAAATAATGATATATTATAATGAAGAATAGTAATAGTGAATTTACTATGCATTCGGCAATTACCATTTAAGCGAAATTCGACTTTTTATGAAGTTATTATTTGTTCGGTGAAGTGAGATTCGACGAAATTCTATTTAGAAAAATAATATTCGGCTAAGTGCTACTGACTCAAACAATAAATATATTGTTTTTTGATCTTATTTGGTTCACTTAAAAACCTAAAAAATTATTGACGACCTATTCGTAACTGTTCTATTAATATTATAATATAGTACAATAATAACGATTTAATATTATGGAATCTAGGTATACACTAATAAGAAATTCTTTATTTATGAAGTGACCTACTAGTTTCCTATGTAGTTTTCATAATTTCGTCTAATCTAGTTTGAACTAAAATACTAAAATAATTATAGTGTATCCTGATTTAGCGAATTAATTAAAAGTATTATATTAATTCAGATCTAAAGTGATTTATAAGTTTTGTAAATGAAAATGTTCAATATGTATTTTTGAAATATATTTCAATCAATATTCTATTTATTATGGAATAATGCCCCTACTTTTTCATTTTAGTATTTAGTACATTGGTAGTATAATATTATGTCATATTTTACTCAAATATTAGAAATACAAGCTGGAACTGGCTTATGCTCTTGCCAATTTGTCCGTCCTCTTCACCATCTCGTACTTGTCAGTTCCATTATTTTCTCTTTGACTATTAATAAAAACTACCAAAAAACCGACTCCCTGACATCTCGTGTCTTTTTCAACTATACTTGCAAATAACCAACATCATATTCTACATATATAATAATAACTAAAATCGTATACCCTCCCAGTATCTATAATATACTAAATATGCCAATATCCTAACTTATAACTGCGCACCCCCTCCCTTTTTATTACCTCACCAGGGATTATTGTTGCAAGACCAAACCATCCTCAACTGCGCAAGTCAATTTTCTCCATTTGCTGCAGCCATTTCGGTCTATATTTTTCTTTCTCGCCTCACCTTGCTCTACGAATCGGTGTGACCTTCACATTATTACTACCATCACCACCAATATCGCTCTACTAGCGCTTCTGTCAACTACGGTTTTCCAAGCGCGGCGTCTCACCTTGCTTTTCTTTTCTCCAGAGCGACCATCCCATCACCTCTTCTCTGCCTTCAAGGACAATTCTCTTCGTCATGATTAATTTGCGAGTGGCGCAAAATCATCATCACCATCCAGTTCAGCTCTGACCCACAATCACAGCATCCATTTTGAGACCCTGTCCGTCTTCTTTCTCTAAACAGTTATCTTTTAGTCAGTGGTAAGCCGACTGTATAAGCGACTGGTTGTAAACTATTATACTTACCTATCTACTACTTCGAAAAAGACTCAATATTCACGACCGGATCAGCACAAGAAACGGTGACTGAAAACATCGTACAGAAGAGAAAAACAAAGCGGAAACGAGAGGTAGGATTTATTGATTTTCAATCATGGAGAGACCTATTTTTACCCCCCTCCCCCCCTAGCTCTTGACTCAGCCTCAATCTGGTTTAAGACAAATAAACCAGACAAATAGCCTTACAGCGATAATCCGCAAAAATATCTCCCTATTCTATTAGAAGTAATATAACTTCTTAAGATTGAAATTTGAAAGAATAATTATCATACGACGTACCTATAACTATAATTTATAAATCAACTCATTATATATTCTGGTGTGAACAAATTGTGATTACTTTGAACGCTCATAATTATACATATAATTAACAATTTATCCAACGTCAAGCGAAATCACTGTATAAGCTAGACAATATCTTGGTAAGTCATAAATCACCATTTTCCTTTTTTAAATGCACAACGTTTGTTGCGATATATTAAATTTTTAATTTTTATTCGATATAGTTATATAAATGTTATTATTTATTCGTTATATATACTTTATGCATAAATCATAATTTTTGGGAAATGACAGAATTTCTGCTTGTGAGATATTATAATGTAATTTTATTTTAAGCATTATAATATTATAGGGAATATTGAGGTTCACTTTATAATTTATCATCAATTTGATTTTGATTCACATCATCATTGCATTCAAGTAGACCGCAGCTATACAGGGAATTAAGAATTGAGAATTTTCAATTTTTTTATGTTGACATACCTACTATAGAAAAACTATAGTGTACCATATGAACTCATTAATTTTGTTCTATTGTTGATGAAAAAATCTTGATTATAATCGTCTGTTTACAGTACCTAATCCTTCTCAGGGTATAAGATAACACAGAAAAAGAGTTTGTCTTATAATGAGTTGTTCTCCTGAAAAATTCCTTTATAATATACTATATCAAGATTATTATAGTAGTATATAATATTCTATGCACTTGTTTCCAAAATTTATACAATAAGCCCATATAAAGTTATCGTTCTTCCATCAATTTGCTATTATAATGGAGTAAAGACTTTCGCTTTTTGTGTTCGGCATTTGTATACATAAATAGAATATTGTGTGGAAATATCTTGCTCTTCTTGACTAAATCATTTTGTAAGCATGAATACTTACTTGACATTTTCTTTGATAAAACATGTGAGAACTATCTGAGAAATAGCCTCGACTTTTGCCTTTCAATTGTGTATACTTTGTATGTAACATGTTACCTTTTTCATCTGTTTATATATATAACCGTACTATCCTATACTAAAAGTAAAATACGATAAAATGGTAATGTATTTTCTACAGCCCCATTGCATCGACTGTAAGAACATAGAATTTTGAACTCTTGCAAAATACAAAATTGTATTTTACTTTGGTCTGTTTTGATGCACTTTCTTATTGATTTTCAATAAGCTTCCCAGTAATTATATAGCTTGATGTGTTTTCTTTGATACTTTTATCCGGCATCCAGTTTGACGTGTCCATTAGGAATTGCATTATTATGGGTCGAATGGCGGTCTGATTCTTTCCTTTTGTGCATAATATTTATGGTTTTAGTTTCTTGCTTTTTTATGGAAAATACTATACTACATCGCAGACTATTCTTCTTTATACACAATAAATTTGTATCCCATGTTGCATTATATTATAGCCTGTAATCAGTGAATAGTGAGAGCTTTGCTTATTTTCCCTAGTATTATTATTAAAAAAATCATTTTCTTTTATAGAAGAAAACTGAAGAAAGACTTGATTGTGTTTAGATTCAGGGATGGTAACTGCCATGTAATGCGAGAGCTTTCTAAATTTGCATTTTTATAGCATTATCCCTTCTTTTAATTATAACTAATATGAACATAAATACGGGGGAATTGTATATAGCTACCTTTCTTTATTGTTAACTACGTTACGCATAATAAACATACCTTTAGCAAAAAAAAGAAACACATTTTTGCACAAATTATGCAACAACTATCTGTATAGCCATATGGGGAACAACTGTTAGATAACATATTCTCTGTCTTCAGTCTCATAGCCAAATTGATTGAGTCACTCTTTTATCCAATCTCACTGGCGCACATCTTGTGGTTTTCAGTTTGTCCTCTTTATATTTTTCTATCAATTTGAAAGATTTTTTGAAAAATGAGAATATCTAGTATATGTATATCTAGTTATATACGTGTAAATAAGGATGAAGAACTTCACCAGGATATATTTTGGGAGTTTGACTATATAACTGTCTTTTTTAATGAAATAGGCCAGAAATGTAATATTTGTATTTGTTTTATATGCTTTAGTTTTTATAAGTATATATTAACATCGATAAATCATGAGCAGTAAGGTTCTCCATTTAACTCTGTTGAATTTTTATTTTGACTATAATGTCATGCGCCCTGGCATTCACGATAATTAAAAAACGGTACAGTTTTCCTTGGATATATATTTGTAGGTACTAAACTATATTCAATTTATATGTACATATATTATGTAATATGCAAAAGAGGTTTTGTTTTTAAAGTATAGATTTATAGTTTTTGGTGGATGTATTATTTTCTTGAGTAATTGATCAAATGATATAATGCTACAAGTATAGCATATGTGTTTTATAAATAAATTTTTAACGTTAAACTATATATTATGTAATTTTATTTTATATATAATTCGTTACAATATTAATACTCTTAAGTTGTTCTAATTATATATTTTATCAATATGTTCAATAATATAATATGTTGTGTATATAAACAATATATTTAGGCAACTTTTAGGAGTTGTAAATAAATAATAAATATATATATATATATAAAGATATGTTACAATCAGTGTCATACAAAACGTGACACAAAATGTATATAATTGTCTTATCTAAACCTCCCTTTGCTTATTTTAAAATAATCAATTTTGACAGTTTTGACATAATATTATTGTTTTGATTAAAGTATTCATGATATATTCTAAATTTTGTTTTTGATAGGAGAGGTAATGTTTGTCCACATATATATTTCTATCTGACTGGCACAATTGTTAACATTAATATGAATATACTTCGAGTTTTTGAAATGCATTTCAATCGAGGAATAACCTTCTGCTGGGTAAATTATATATTATTAATCACATTAAAACCAAATGCTCTATCATTTTTATCTGATTCTGGTTAAATTTAGTAATCTTTTGCAAATATTATTCATCTAAATTTGCCAAGTATATATCGTAATAGATGTTTTTTAATTATGATTAAAAAAATTGAATTATGTAATGTTTATTTTTCTCTGAAATCTTATTATAGAAATTTTAAATTCTATATAGATAACATATCAATATAATTTATCCCTGTTTCAATTTATTTGACATTTCATATAACTGTTTTTGTTTTACAAAATAGTCTTGACATATGTTTAAATTTAGTGATTTGTACCGATGTGAGCATATACGAGTATATTATAGGTTTGTGTTTGTCTCAATATATGTGGTATTTATCGTATTTGATGGAGAATATAGGTTAACATATACGAGTCTATATAGCGAAGTTTTTGAAGTATATACAAGTTTTAAAGTGAATTATATCTTTTGTAACTTATTTGTGTGTATAGGTAGCATTTAAAAAAATCTTGTTCCTAGATATACTTTGCATAATTTATTCATAATTAGCATTCCATTTTTAAACGTGTTTTTATAACTGCTTTATCTTAACGCCGACAAGGCAATTCATTGAAATGACGCAATTGATGTATCCAAAGAAAACTTGGCAGTGTGCCGGGAAGTTGAGTATTATAAACTCGCTTCCGGCATTTCTGATTTCTTTCTTGGGAATATTATAGATTATTTTTATCCTTGTCAGCTCAACTGCAAATTGACATTGATGGCACTCAGAAAAAAGAATATTTCGCCTAATATAACCAAGTATAATCTACTTTATATGTTATACAGTGTTTGTAGGTCACTTCGGACGTTACAGATAAAACCGCAATATTCAGTCGTGCGATTAGTTTTTGACTTCTATACAGGAAAACATTTCGTTTGGCTTTCGCTTGTTTTAGACTTGGCTACTAGAATATAGATTATAATATACACATTCTGTTTTGTATTATATTAGTGTGGTCTTTTTTTCGGCACGAATAAGACCATTATTGAAGTGATGATAAACCACGATATTCTACTTTATTTAAGTTTATTGATGCACTTTTTTCACATATTAGAGTTTTATAGGCAAAAAAGCCATAAAACTATTGATGTAATCGTATAAACAATAATATACCTCCTGAGCTTTACATACATTGATAAATATGTATGCGAAGCCTCATGTGATCTGACGTTGGAAGACATTATTTTATGATCCTATAATATTTGTTTCTAAAAGTTTTCTGATAATCTTTGCAGGCAGATAGTTCGATTATATATATAACTGTGGCCTATATCTCACAGGCCACTTTATAATGCTAAATCTGGCTGATAGTTGGAAGCGAAGGGGAGGGGGGCATTAGCTTTCACGATCATGTTTGTTGGTGGTATAGTAACTAATCGAGGGAAACTTGTGGGAAATTTTCAAAAGAAAAAGTTGTGGCCAAGTGTGAGTTGACTGATCGTTTGCTTGGAAGCTCTCTAAAGTGAAAACCTGGCTGGCGGACCTGAGAATGAGCGAGAGAGTGGATTGTTGGTAAGATATTCTCTTATCTGCCGCAGGCAGTGCATAAAAGCTCAGCCAAGGAGCGGCATCTCTGTAACTTTCTATGCTCTTTTCAGACTCTGTTATACTTATAATGCTACTATAGTTGGTTAGGGGGTTGCCTAGTCTTCAGACCATAATAATAATATATACCTACCAACCAATAGTCTAGTTTTAAAGCTATAAACTCCACTTAAATATGAAACCTATGATAACAGTTAGAAATGAATTTTGGGGGAGTTTTAGTCGCTTTGTTTTAATGTCGGTGACACTTTTTTCATATAAATTATTTTATTAATGGTGTCTCTATTTCTATTATTGAAAAAAAAATAGGAGGGTAAATGGGGTTTATATGTTATTTATCTTTATAGTTCTATTTGAATTTTAGAAATTGGTTGACAAAAAAAGAATAGATACAAAATATTATTTTCACTGTTCTCAATTTCATCATTTTGTTTATAGATTCTATTGTATGTTCTTCATGTAGACGATAATTTATTGTGACGTAATTGTAAGATGGATAAACTCTAAACTCTTTTATTAAATTTGGTTTAAACTTGTTTTATATTTCTACATAAGGATAAAGTGTATATCTACATGTTTAAATTATATATCAGAAAGATTATTAATCACAAATACAAATTTCACGTCTTATAAAATGTTATAAATACTATATTCAGTGAAATAATGAACATATTTTGGATTTAAAATAACTACTAATTCGTACATATTTATTATTGAGTACAATTTAATTTACTCGGACGCAGTGTTAATTTATTTACTTAAAACTACAGTATATATATTATATCAGTATGATAGCATCCCTGAAATCACATTGTATAATTATATTAATTTGACTATTGGACTAACTTATTATCAAATACTAGTATAATTTATGTTATAGTCATTTTTTTTAATATACACCATTTTGTAGTTTGTCTAATCTGTCACAAGGAGTAGGCATTACTAATATTTACTGAGTTTTAATCAATACGAAACTTACAGATATATGTATTGTATGAGGAGATTTGAACGTCAATTATAATAAAGCTTTTTTTAGGGAAATTATATGTTTTCCCTCGGTTTACTCTTTTAAGATATACTCCGTATATCAAAATAAACTTGTCTGTAAATGGATGGTTAAGGCCAGAGCTTAATAAACTCCTTAAGATGTGATTGTTTAACGCGAGTTTGTGGATTGATGGACACATATTGAAGTCGGGGTAGGCACATAAAAAAGCAAAACTATTTTGATATTATGACTTCAATTTCAAAGTTTTCAGAGATAAGAAGGATAAGAGCACTTGTATGAAGTGTTTTTAAAAGTTGAAAAAATGTCTCTTTAAATAATTTATCACAAGATTTAAAAGTTAACTATATATGCGTATATTATCCACTTTATATATGCAGTGTTATGTAACTGAAAGCTTTGTTCTCTGTAACTTTTATGATGTAGAATATAATGTTGATAACTTTAGAATTTTAGGAAAATATTTATATAATTGTTAATTTATTTTCATATAGTTCAATGTTATCGATATATTTTATACATATTTGTATGTGTGTGTACGTAATAAGCAAACTGTGTTTTGTATTAATTCGTTAATTTTATAGAGTTTATTTTTTTCTAAGCTATATTACTCAATCATTTATTATACACACAGAGTATAAACATTTGCTAATTATTGTTAAGAATATATTGATGTAGTTCAAATAATTGTAATTTCTTTGATATTATTAACGGAGGTAGAATTGTTAGATACAATTAAGGAAATACATTGTCTTGCATTATCGTATTATGCATTAATTTCTTCTTTCAAAGCGCTTATATATTACATTATTATCAATATTATTTACTCATATCGTTAACTTGTTTCAATTTAGAAATTATGTACGGCCAGAATGAATATAAAAGATAGGTTAAGTAATTTCCAACAGAACTTGTGGTTATACATATCTATTATTTATATCATTTATACATATTATTTTTTAAGATTTTTTAAAACAAAGTGATATTACGTATTTCTAATTTTGCTACTCTGTGAATAATAATATAGTAATGTATGCTCATACCTATAATTCGAGTTTATAATTCTAAATATTTGGAATTTTCATTATCACAAAAATTATGATAACTACACATTTGTTTTATCTATTACATTTTTTATTAATTACATAATTACAAATTAAAATCTATATATTACAGTTGTTTTTTAGTTAAAGTAATAGGTCAAAAACACTTATAATGGTTTCATTAAAATAATTAGTTAATACATGCCCTCAAAATGATAACTCATTTTCTTTAGTAATCATATAGGCTTTAAATATGCAAATTTAACCTATCTTAAAAGTGCTTTTTTATATTGATAAAGGTTGGTACCTATTAAAATATAACAAAAAAAGTGTATTTATCATTATATTCATCTATACATTGAATTGTATTCAGATACTTTCTAGAAATTGAAATGGAGTAATTGACCTTATTATCTCAGACTATTTATCCGGTATAATAGTATATATATACACTATTTAAATAATTCTTACTGTACATTCATTTCTTTAAAAAGAAAAACACTTTCTCACTCTCCGTAGTGCGTTATCTCCTCAATGGAATTTATTGAACGGAAACGGGTTTCCTTCCTGTGAATTGATTCTCTGCTTTACATCTGCTTTTTAGAATAATAGTGGTAGTTTTTATTCTGAAGTCATATATTCCACTGGCATGGATGGTGTGTTATAACTTGATTGTTGTTACGGATGCCCTTTTCCTGCTCCCCTTTCCTCCGCGTCTCTTATATCACCTAGCTCTAGTAAGAGTAAGTTTCACCACTCACGCTTGTTACGAATTTCTAATTGAATAAGCTCCTGAAAAGGGCAATGAAATTGTGTCGTGGGAGAGAATGTTGTATACAGATCGGAGTAGCAATTCCTTTTTAGGATCGCCATTACATTGTGAAATACCTATCAGTGTATAAACAACTAAGTAATGCATACTGGTGTGTCACCTTTTTTTTCTTTTAAGCATCACCTATAGTCGGGGAAAAAATGTTGTTAAAACTGTTTAAGGTGGTGTATAATTCTGTAATCTCGATTCAAAGCGCATTGCTGACTGAGACAAACCCAAGATTATAATTCCTTCTAGAGCTTATGGTATGATGCCCTATTTATACACTACATTAAGTGCTCATTTTATTGCTTTAGTGAATTGTGTGTTGTAAGATATGTTTAATACAAATGATATACTATATATACAAATACATTTTATGCTATGTTTTTTCTCAGTTGCTTAATAAGTATATTTTATAGAATTTTTAATTTATATTGTATAGATTTTTTACATTAGTATTATGAAATTAAATATTAATGAAATAAGAAACGGACATTGTCATTTAACGCTGAGATATTTAAACGATATAGTATATAATAGAGAACTCTATAATCAATATTGTACCGATAAATTATTGATAATTTAATTTAACTTTATGAGGTATTTTTTTCGAAACAATTATAATATATATATATATTACTTTTTATGTTTATTTAGAAATTACTAATAATTTGATTTTTAATTAATCCCATGAAATACTTTTTTATATTGTATTTTATAGATGTATATTTGACAGTTTGTGTGTATGTGACAGATTTATATATTTGTCATATATACAATAGAAATTCTAAAAAAAGAATAATATAAATATATAAAACCTGTATATATATATATGTGTGTTCTCCAAATTTATTAACTATTTATAAGAAGATTTTTAATGTAGATATATGAGCTTTTAAGCAAACTCAAAAAATATTTATGTAGTTTATTCGCGACAATTCGTTTTTATAAAAGACAATATCCAATCTATCTATCGATATGTATATATTTGTGTACATAATTTCTTCAGAATTCTCCAATCCCAATTTATTATCACTTACGAGAATTAGGACTCTATGCTTCCTTGATAATAAATCAATAAGAATCATTATTATTTAATGTGTAGTTTTATATTTATATCAGTTATACATCTCGTAGCAGTTCTAAATGTCTGTATGTTTATAATATATGCACATAAAATAAGTGTTATTGATATGTTTGTAGTCAAAAGGAAGCAATCTATTTTTGTAAAGGAACATTTTTAAAAGACCCATATGCGTGTATGTTCTATTCTTGATGTGCAGAAATATCTATTTAATGTGTAATATTGAGCTTAATGAAGACATATTTAAATATACATAATTGTATTATTTTAATTTCAAAATTATTTAAAATATTTTATTTAAATCATGGGATACAATATAATAGTTGAAGATCAAACATGAAAATAAGCGTATAACTTAAGCCCTACAAGGCTCAATTATCTATTGTTAAATGATTGATAATATTTCTTAAAAATTTTTTATTCATTCAAAAAGGTAAAAATATAAAATGTTAGATAAAGATACTTCACGACTAATAATTATATAATATGTTGCAAGTTTCTCGATAGATTAACTCGTTTTCTTAATATAGCCGTATAAATTACGTGTACTAGCCTCTATTTCTAATTAACCCGCGTACAATCTGCAATAATAAAGAAGACTTGATGAGTTTTGAGTAAAAATTTCGTCTTTGATTATCTTGTCTCGATATGTAAAAGAAGGACTCTTTTTAATTAAATTCCCACTGTAAGCCATATAAAATCATTTAATACCTGTGAGTGAACATTAAATGAGAAAAGGACTGTTTTCTAATACATCTTCTAACCCCAAAGGACTAATATGTATATTAGAACATGTAATAGACTGTTATTTTGTATTTTTACTCATTTTCGTCAGCTTTATAAATTATAGGTATATGCGATAAGTATATTTGCTGGACAGAAAAGTGTTATTCGGACGATTAAAAAGAGGTTATCAACATATATAATGAAACATATACTATTTTGAATAATAAATACCTCCATTAACTTGTGTTATTTTCAAAATAAATTAGATTTTTGTTTTATTTTAATTTTAATTTTTTTGTTGTTAAGAAACAATACTAAATATAAAATATAAAATAACAATAACAGATCAGAATGATGCTGCGGGTAGAATTATGGAATATGACTAGTTTAATCAATAAAAATACTTCTTTAAATTAAATTATATTTTGTTTTATGTGAATTTTCTGACCGATCTTTGAGTCGCTATAAAGTCGTAGGAAAGTGGGTACTTTGTGTACACTCAAACATCTACTTTGCATAAACATATCAAACAGTTTCTTGTTTCTCTTCTGCAATTATGAAATTGTCCTCTTTCTGTTTTAACTGTAGCTGTTTTCTGTGTTATATAAGTAACCAACTATAAACTTAAAGTAATTCGCCGAAATATTAGAGAGGCAGCAGGAGAGGAGGTAAGTCTGTATAGCGCTCTCGACGTTTGATCTGAGAGATCAGCTGAAGGCTTTTGCCGTCATTAGAGAGAACTGAAGAAGAAGAATTTTTATAAACGTCTGGATTGCCGGTGATTTTGACTTCAACAAAGAAAACCACGATAAACATTCTCTGGGAGTATCAACCTTGCAACTTTGGGGTTCCTATTCTACTTTGGCGGATGTTAATCAGAATTTTAATGGTAACAGCGCGCGCATATTGAAAGATTGGACGGTTTTCATACTTTAAAAACTTTTACGCGGCATACACAATGGGTGTATGTTTATAGTGGATTCAGAATTTTACTATGACCTCTTTTCCCAAATCTAAGCTCTGTTAGGCAAAAGAAAATCAAATTCTAATCATGACGCCCCCGATTTTTGCTGATTTGTTTTCCTATTTTTCTCATTTTGAATGTAACACTTTTGCTCTGTATTATTTTTAAATATACTGATCTTGTTTTTTTTATTAGAATTTTTTAGCTGAATTGTTAAACGTCACACAATGATTGTTTTTGATACTTTGATTTGTCTAATTCTTTCAAGATGATAGGAATTTCGTGCAGAGAGTAAATTGTGACTACGTATAATGAAAATAAAGTAAGGAGTTATTATTTTTATTATTATAAAGTATTCAAATTTTAACAATAAATGTAAGAAACTTCATTGGAGAATGTACATAGGTGTATTGTATAACAATTCAAATTTAAGGTATTATACAGTAATTTACATGTTACTTATATCTATCTAATAACATGTAAGTATATTTGATAATTGTCTATATTGGTATAACTGTATGTTTTTATATACAGGATGTCCCAAAATATACGCACGATATGGATAATAAAAGAATCCAAATATATAATCTATTATAACCAAATTTATATATGCATATTGTATTATTTATATAACTTCCAAAACATCAGAGATTATTATTTGAAATTTTAAAATAATATTTGTATTATAAATTTGATTCTAATACAATATTTTTCAAATTCCCTATTGTGCGTATGTTTTAGAACACCCTGTATACCTACATTATATAGTATTTATTATTTTTATAAACGAATCCGAATACTAATTCATATTATTATATACATCTAAAATCATAAATCGAATTCATAATATCAATTCAAACAGCATATATATATTGTAGGCAACGTTGACTTTATCGATAGCTAATTAAAGTTGAATTAAATAAAATTTATATAATATATTAAATAATTATTTTTATAAATAAAATTCTCAACGCAAATGTCTATATAGCAACGAAATAGTTGGTAAAACATATTTAAATAGTACTTGTAATATGTCCGTTAGCTCACAATTAATTGGAAAAACAATCTGCTGGGTAAATAAGCAAGATAAAAACTAATTAAAACATCTAGACTAAGTCATTGTTTTAGTAGACTATACATTTTAAAACAGTATTATAACGATATAATAACTAAAATTACTAAACTTAATTTTTGTATTTGTATATTAATTCATTCTAGACTGACATTAATTATAAATTATGATCATAATAATAATTGTTTATAAAGTTAGATTTAATCATTTTGCTGTCAGTTTATTATTTTTATTTTACATTTTTTATAAAAATATGTTATTACGTGCGTATACTATATATATTTTTAAATATGATTGAAATAAACATAACATGACAATTATATGTTAAAATGGCGTTTATATAAGCTTCCATCCATATGGATTCCGCAAAGTTATTTTTTCAGTTAAAATTACATTTATTTGTGCGGCGTTGTATGAACCGAATTTTATTGTACCTCAGTTTATTTATATATCTACTAAATTAAAAGTAATAATTCCGATGTATGACAAATTTAATCATTATATGTGTATAGTTTTAAAATATTTTCTGATAGTTAAAAGTACATAAATAATTCAACATTTTAATGTAATATATAAAGACAAAAAAACCAAAAAAACAATATAATATGACATGTTTAAATAATATCTAATGAAATGACTCAAACTCAAAATACTATTTCTAAATGCCATGAAGTAAAAACTGTGTATATTATTAACACTGCAATTTCCGAACTCAGATACACAGTGTTTAATTAATTGATACATTGAAATAACAATTATGTTATTAGGATAAGAATAAATGTTTTGATCAATAAATATTTCAAAATTTATTTTGTAAAGGATTTGTACAAATTAAAAATGTGTATAAATCATAGACGTCTTTGGTCTAATGGAAGTCTTTTGGTCTTTTTTCTAATAGAATAATATAATTGTAACTCTAATAATTATTAATCTCGCATATATGTATATGTAGTTTATACATATATATATATACACACACATTGTATTGGATATGACTGAATCACGATATATTATAGTGAATTAACAAAAATTAATTTCATTGGAGACAACACTGCATTCTCCAGATTGTGTACACTTTACTGAATATAACACATACATATTGCTTCAAGACTCTTTCGTTATTCAACATCATTGAATAACATATTGACATCATCTTTGTGACTCTCTCTGTGCCTTCATATTGGTAAGGCGATAAGATAACTCAATGTTTCTTCAGCTAGTATACAATCCGTAAGATACGTGTAGAGAGAGCATTATTTAAACCTTACATCCCATGACGCACGACACCTTTAATTAATAATCCCTTGAAATAAAATTATAAAATTGAACAATATATTCAACAACAAGAACTCAGTTGGTACCGAGATAAAGAGGATGTGTTTACGTGTTTCCGTCAGGTGTCCCGCACTAATGAAGGATGGTTTCCGGAAATATATTTTTAATCGATAAAATAAAGGTACTAAGTAGCTTTAGATTTTTAAATTATGACCGTTTGTTTCTCTGGTAGCTGGCCTATCATATAAATTGAATGATTTATGATTTTGTTATGTTTCTCAGTGTATGATTTATAGTATTAAAATACATGATTTAGTGTAATTGAATCATTATGTTGGTAAACGGCGTTAAGGTTTTAATCATTTTGTGGAATCAATAGCCGTATACATGTATACTAATATTTCCCAATATTTTCCAATATATATGTACATATCCATTGATTTTATTGCTTAAAATTGAAATCGTTTTATATTTTATATTTTGATTCAAAATTATAATTTAGTTTGAATTATGTTAAATAATAGAATAATAAGAGTAATACAATTCTCCTATTGATATTTTGAATTACTCCTCTAAATTGACATTTTGTTTTATTCATTATGATATTAGTATATAGACGAAAGTAATTATGTTAATTTTATTTTTATCGTTACTTTATACACAATTTTAGGAAGTTACTTTAACATAAAAGTTCTTAATAACGCAAGTTACATTTCTATAAAATATAGATAGGTATATATTATGTATCAAATAATTTTTCATGATTAGATATATTCAGTTATTTAGGGAATCTTTCATGCAGTATAATGACATTAATGTGTAAAACCTAAAACATAATATGTTTAACTATGAATTCTTTAAATGAATTAGTCTGACCCCTTCATTCTCTTATAATCCTATAATCTAAATATAATTAAACATATTTTATTTTCATTACTGGCGAACTTTTATTAGATTTTGATTTAATAAGGCACAGTTTTTATTTTTGTAAGCTCATTAATGTGCCATTTATCTTACATAATAATATATTACATCAAATAGATTTTATGCCATTGAACATTCCTTAGACAAAAACAGTTAGCTATATATACATATACGTTTATATGCACGTTTGCATATATTATATAATGTTTATTTATGCCATCTAAGTTTTGATAATTTATTGACAAAATTCTACACGCATCATGAAAATATTACTGTGAAGAAATAATTTTTGATATCCTATTTTGTAAATCTACTCCTCTTAATTATTTCTAATGTATTATAGACATAAATACACTTAGATGTTGTACTTTCTAAATAAGAAAACTTCTGGAGCCTATAAAATATCATTTATTGTATGCATTTAGTTCTTTTAGTTCTTTATTTAGCATGAAATAACACTGAGGAAACTTGTTCTAATCAATCCGAGGTTTCTATCTTTACTGCTGCGTATAATCTGGCTTATTTTTTACACACTCCTGCAATACTCTAAGTATGGCAACAACCTTCTCTTCTCACTCTTCAGTCTTATGAAGCAAAGCAGCCTATTAAATCCAAAATATTTGGCCATAAGGTACTCGTTCATTTAAGATATTACGGAAACTTTTTCTCTTACAGAATCAAAACTTACCTATATCTAGATACTCACCTCGTTTATTTTGTGTAGTTAAAGTTCGTTGATGTTTTCACGAAAAAGTATCGAAAATAAGGAGGTGGAGTAGAGATCTCAGGAAGTGTGAGCAGAGCAAGAAGGCCTACGTGTGCGGAGAAAGCAAATTGCTAAATTTATGGTAAGATATATCAGCTTAGAGATAGCCAGGAGATATAAAATCGCCTGTTTCCAATCGGTTATTGTACAAAAAACACTTATTTTCCTTTAGACTTTAGACTTCAATGTTTTCTTTTTCTTCTTTCCCTTTTCTGTTACTGAACGTTTGCTGCAAAATATTGAACTAACTGAGAACGCAGATCGGATCACTTACTGGATCCCTAACTTTCCATCCATTTTCCCCACTAGCTCTTTCGCCTTTATGTCAGAAAGAAGAATTTCAAGATGTGCAACAATATAATTGGAAACTGTCGGCCATAAAACTGTGGTTTTTGTCTTTCTCTTTCAGTAGAATTATTTGACATTGTTTAATTACATATATGTATATGATTGTACTAACTGGGATAGGTGAATGGCATACATTGTATTATAGGATATATGTATATATATTTCTATCTATATAACATCTTTATGAGACTTGCATAAAAGTTATTGCCATATTGTTTGCATTATTCTGTTCTGTCTTAATTTAACATTTTTTCTAGTATACATATGGTTTCTATTCTATTATATAAATAAAATATTTGTATTATTTAAGAAATTTCAATGACACATAGCTAGGTCAAGTGGTGATTCAAATATATATTATTTATGTAAGGTTTTTAAATATACAATCTATCATAGACAGCGTACTTTTCAATACAAAATACACTCATAAATTTAATGGTATATATGTATACTTATAGACCGTATTTTAACTTATAATATTTTATTTTTATTTGTTGGTTTGTAATTCATATATGACGAAACATTATATTACTAAACAGAATATACTAGAAACATTTAGTTTTGGACGAAGAACAATTATATTATATTTAAGCATTATGTGGTAATCATAGTTTTAGTTTAGAATATAATGTTATAATGTATATTATTGTTATTAACTTGTATTGTTAAAATCTTTCGAATTAGAGATTTAAACCGTTTTAAACCTTTGTGCTAAAACGAAATATACATATATTATTTATCGATATGGATATACATGTTATGTCTTCTTAATTTGTAATATATCCACATAATATAATTTCAACTCTCATCACCTTGTTTGTACAATAAATATATCATATATTTGTAGTATCCTTAAAAGACTGGATATCAACGTATATTTAAATTACAGGAAAATTACAGAATTACAGCGTTATTAAGTGTATTCATGAATTGTATTTTATTTTACTGATTTGTTTGAAAATACAAATAACATTTAATTACGGTAAACAGTTGTGCATTAAAAATAAATTTTGTTCGAGTACTGATCGTAAAATTGTTGTAAATTAAGTAAACAATGTTTATCGTATATATTTTTGTATGATATTCAGCTTATAACAATTATTTAGTCTATTGAATTCAACAATTGTTAAATTCAGTTTTTAACATAAAAACATTGGATATACTGCAGTATTGTACGTAGTAAATTTAACATTAAATCATTAATACTATGTATATATTAGAATATTATAAGCTGTATTTTGCTTTATATATTCTATACAAATGTTTTAGATACGGTTTTGTTTTAATTTCTAAATAGTTTAATAGAAATTGTCATAAAAAATTGAGCAATTTTATAATTTATAAATACTTTGTTTAATTGGCGCCAAAATTTTGATAGTGCATTAAAAATGAATATATTATTGTTTTTTTGAATCAATCAAACGAAGTGATTTATATCCATATTTATATCCATATAAAATTACGAATAAACTCAGGCTTTTCGCTCAAACTGTGTTAAAAATTTGTAGTAAAAATTAATTATCTTTTTTGTAAAATCATCCTGATTTTTAATTTACTATAAGTTTTAATCTTTACTGTTAAATTATATTAGATTATTCATAGTTTTAAAATATAGGTAGACGTCAAAATTTTATGAAGCCGGAGATGTTTCTTTAATTTAACAGTATAAATTTGAATGGGAAGTTAATCTGCTAATAAATAGTTATTATATAAATAAATATTTAATTTTTATCATATTATTATTTCTTTACTATATAGGGTGTCCTTTTATATCTATTTTAGATTTTCTGTAGGTTACCTTCAGTTTTATATTTAAAATTTTTGTCTAATTAATAGCAACATTTGTTACAGATGCATCTCTGACCGTATTATAATATATTTAAATATAACTTCTTTATGTTTTCACTTCATCTTTATGACGAAATAAACATATATTTATTTATATATATGCATTAGCTTTTTTTACTTAATTACCCAGTTCGATCGCTTTTATATACATCTATTCGTGTTCACTTAATACGTTAGTATCTTATTGCGTTATCTTATTATTTTACAATTTGATCATATAATTATATTTTCAACGCTATTTTACTTATTTCTTCTGTAATCTACTAATTTTGAAAACGTGAAAATGTTTTGTTATTTCTATTTTACGTTTTAATGTTCATAAATAGAACTCTAACTGTTTTAAATTAAATATTTGTCAGATTATTAAATAAATATAGATATTAAATAGCATAAAATATTATTATCCAATTGAGAAAATAATTTTTAAAGTTTTGTATAACTTTTACAAATTAAAATTGATAACATTTTATCGTTTAGTTGTTTTGTATGTGAAAGAAATTTTGAAGAAAGTTTTTAGATTTTTTATGGAACATCATTTATAATATTTTTTGCTTATTATAATATTATAACAATATAAATTATAATATTGATAATAATATTGATAATATTGAACATTAATTAAATATTTTAATTTTGATGAAATCTGTGAGATTGTTATGAGAATATGTATATTTATATTTTAATATGGCAATGCGCAGTAATATAACTACACATATATTAAACTTAAAGTAATAATGTATTCACTTATTATTTTAATTTTGATATATGTTTAAATTTATTGTTTCTATCAATTACTTTTCGTTTAATTTTAAGAATATACAAGTTAATTGACTATTTCTTAAATGCAGTTTGACGTATTTTTAAAAGTATAGCGAACAAGCGATAAGGCAAATGTAACCGGAGATGCGCTCAACGTTTAAAATATTTTGAAGCATACATCGATAAATGAACACACATGAATCCCCCTCATGAAGTATGAAAATATACATCGTAAAATATTAATATTTCTGTCTACTCATACATAACATATTTTTTAACTACAAGGCAGTCCATTGTATATAATTACACGTGTATATTTACATATATGTATACATCGAGGCAATAATGGGTGCTTTTCTTTCACAAGTCAGATAAAAGAAGGAAATTTTACGCGATTGAAATTTGAATTCTTTCAAATGGAACTTAACATATCCTTTAGCGTTGTGTGAGGCGTGTATAATTTATATATGTATATATAAATAACTATGTTAAAAATGTATACTTATGCATATAACGACAAAATCAGAAAGGTTCTCCGATCGAAATAATAAACACATATGTGTGCGTACGTAGATATATTTTATATAGTACATGAAAATTGCCCTTCTTTAACCGTGAGAGGAGCCTTGTTTATCATTGAGTTTAATTTTTTTGGTTGACTAGAAGTTTTTGTTCCGATATCATACACTGACTGTTACTATATTACAACTAAAACTAACTAGCCATCTCTGTCTCCTTTGCGTCCTTCTTTCCAGTAAGGTTAGTCATCCGAGGAGTGGAATATGGCGGAGGTAGTTTAGGACCTAATGAACGAGGGACCTCCTCTTTTTATTCTGTACTGCATTGCTTCTTTCTATATATCATATGTTTTAAAGTTGTAAAATACAAATTTGACGAGCCGCCAAAATGACAAGACAAATATAACATAACACCGAATTGTGTTTGACTATCTTAGTGGACGCGTTCTGGAAGCAATTGATCTAGTTTTAGACAAGACATTATCTTGGGCAAAACACATCTTTTCTCTGAGTCTGGATAGTATCCACTGTAGGTTGATGTGCGTTGACTTTACCAACCGGATATCTCGCTATACTCACACTGTCGTTATAGATGTTATAGACAGCAGTTTTGGCGCACTATACTGAACTTCGGCGAACTTTACTGAAAATACCACAAAGTGTATAAGGGCTCATCTTCTTTTAGTTCTATACAGCTGAAATGCGGATTGGGAACCGCTTTATACATAAATATGTGTACACTTGCTAACCCGTCCTTAACAATATTTAAAGGTTAATCTGTAATCGCAGACTTACTATAATATATACAGTGTCATCGCTACCTGTCCATTTAGTCATTACGTAGATAGTTTGGATACTTTTTGACATGTCAACTTAACGTTTTTGGCGCGAATTTTATCTGATGTATGTAGTGGTTTATGGCATATTTTTGTATTATAGGAAATATTATGTGAAGTTATTAAAAAAATTGAATTTGTTTTTCTATTTTTATGTTTCTATTTGAAAATTTAAGTTTTAGCCCTGTTTATAGAAAAACATATATTATTTTCTTCTCATCAACAGTTTATTAAAAATGTCATTAATTTTTTTCTTTTGTCATATAATTGCACACATCATAATAAAATATTTTTACAAATCAATTTTAGATGTGAAATATTGGACAGTTATATATTCAATATTGATTTTTGCTGCAAGCCAATATATAGCGGTAAATATGTCTCTACATCTATCGTGGCCTAAGACACATGAATATACATGTGTGTGGGATATATTGACTGAGCTTTTATTAATTATATATTCATTATATTGTCCGATAAATATCGAAGTATGCATAGTAGTTTTCTATTTTATAATTTATTAAATATTGTAGCTAAATTGTCTACTGTACATATAATATAAGAAAAAAATATGTCAAACGAGTTTTTTAATTTTCTATTGTCTAATTGTTGCAATGAAATTTTTGAATAATATACACTGGTAGTTATATTTTCAAATAAACTATTAAAAACATATTTATTAATAGTAATTCTTTAAAGTGCTAAACACATTTTAAAACTACTATAAAGGTTATAAACAAGGAGTCATGTCGAAATTGATATGAATATATATATATAAATACATGAAAATTAATTGGATATCCTTAAAGTATTTTTCTGTATAACTTTGTATTTTCTAATTCCATATTTAGTATATAATCTATTTACTATTTATACTACTATTTAAATGGCACGTAATATTTTTATGACTCCAAATTTCATTTTTTTGGCTGAAATCAGAAATGATATGTCATTGTTTATTTAATATGCAATACACAATCTAAGGCTTTAATAATTGTTAATTTTTCTGATAAAAGTAGATTTAAAGTTTGGAATACGAAAAGTGGATATGGTAATAAGGAAATCGCCTGCGTATCATTTTATTTTAAAATACTGTTCAAATTTATTTATTGATATTTTTATCACCAATAACATTCATAGTTGATAATCTGATATATGTTTATATGTTGATATTATTTTATTGTAATATTATCCATTTTGACATAAACTAGATGAAGAAAACAATATCGCACGGCAAGCATACTTCTATGAATGTTAATGTTTTCTCGTATAGTCCTGTCAAAATCTGTGCATCGCTTTACTTGACATTTAAAAGTTTCATAAAAGAATGTTAAAGTCTAATATTTTACTTTATATTTTGGTTTATAGAGTATTGAAGTATAACCCGCATTGTATTTAGAACGTCATAACGTTTTTTAAACTATAAAACTACTTTTAAATAGAATAAACACAGTACCATTAGAATATTGGGCTGTAAGGAATTTGTACATATAAATGACTTTTAATGCTGTAGATAACCATCTGTCATTTAAATATAGAAAGAACATTTTTATTATGATTATAAAGCTATTTTGTATATATTTGAAAACAATATCATATACATATTTAATTAAATTGCTTCTATACAATATCTACAATCACTTTCATATTATAATCTTTTTATTACATGGTTGGTCATAGCGTATACAAAACTTCAGGCAACTTTTTCTCTTCTTGCTTCTATATGTTAGAAACACTTGATATACCCATATATCTGTTAGTTTTGTCTACATTGTGTATTGCATACACGAATATTTAGATACTATGTAACCACTGTTATAGATTTTCTTCTGCAGTTTCGAGAGAATAATCTCGATAATTTGATTGACGACTCCCCAATAAGCCCGCGAGAGACTTCACACTATATATTGAATTTCATTGTTTCCAGCAGCTATAACGTGATATTTTAGAATTCACAGGGAAGACATTCTTACTAGTCGATTCGGACATTCATTTTAGAATATTATATGCAGCAAGTACATATCATGCGTTTGCCCATGTTGCTAATTGAAAAGCTGTGTAATTTTGTTAAAATTTAATAGTTTTATAACATACTATTTTGTTTAATCCAAAAAATAAACTTCTACGTATATATATCTTCTTTAAGATCAGAATTCATTTTAATGCAACGTGACTTTTTTTTAAATGACGAATGTATATAAGCATAATAGACATTCTAGTTTAATTATAAAATTTCATGATTTGAATTGGGCAGTCCAGTTCAATATACATAGCATGCCGTGCATTCAGGATAATGGATAGTGTATCTATTTCTGCCTACATACTCGTATATCTATGCAACAACCGGAAAAATGTGTTTTAGTGGTTTTTGAAAACTGGTAAAGAGATGGGAAGGATGGTGAAAGAGGATTGAGATGGTTGCTAACTCGATTGTCTCGTTGAGATGAGAGTCAGCCGGCTCAAGCATTTGATGCGTCATCCAATATGATTAGAACATTTCAGTCCGAAAGTTATATCGGTCATGTTGAGCTAAAGATTCTGAGGTACTGTTCAACCGTGTTGGCATTGACTACAGCTCATTCACCACCCCTTTCACTTTATATCCAACTTTTTGAACATATGTCGTATGTATCTTGTTCCAGACCCTATTTTAGATACTTGAGGTGTGTCGTCTATTATGTTTTACTCTTGAATTTTGTAGCAGAGTAGTCATAGTGATGACACTTTTCAAAGTGATAGGGAAGGAACTCCGCCCAATATTGCAACCATGGTCTTTACCCATTTCTTGCTCAAGTATAATAGTATATTTAAATTTGTATAATTCTAGTAGATTTATTAATTCATAGGCGGTACATAAGTGTATTAAAATTTTGCGCATCTAAACATATTAAGTGGAACTTGAAATGCATTGATGTAGCGATATCTTTTACAACATTTCGTGTTGTCCTGTCTCTATTAAGTTCCTTAAAACACAACTCTCTTACTTTATTTGAAAACAGCTGACTCGAGGAAAATGTTGCCTACATTTCTTTAGCTGGTTCACTTATTTTTCAATGAAGTGATTACATATAGGACAGCGTTATAGATATGACGTAATAGTTAACTTTGTTGCAAAGGTGGTGTTGAAGAATTTCCTTTGACGCAGTATTGAAGGAAGAAGTGTGTCATTCATCGAAGGGAAACAATAATGAATCTATCTTTCTGGCTTCTGACACACACTTTTGAAGGAGAGTACTGATGCACTTTTTCCGGTGTTCTTCACCATGCTTGCATCTTTTGTGTCGCCAGAGTAAATGAAACTATATGCTTTCCCCCCCTGTACACTTCTCTCCTTTCCGCTTATCGATTCAGATTCAAATATAGGAAGGAAAGGATTTTTGTTGTATTAAGAATGTCAACACTCCTTGCGGGTAGGTTTTGTATCATGGCTAAAGTGGGGAAATTGAGGAGCTAGCGATTCAAGCCGCTTGATTATAGTATAGCAAATTTAATTAATAAAAATAACACCTACAATCTAGAATGCATGGTTTTATATGCACTTTAAGAATTACAATTAGTTTGATTCATGCTTCCACTGTATATCGTTTGAATTATAGTAGATACTAATTTAATACTATGTTTATATTATTATAAATTATATTTGATGAGAAGTAAAGATTTAAACGGTAAACTTGCTGCGTAACTATATAATTACATAATCGATATATCAATAGATACATAAACATATTGCAGTAAACTTCTGCATCTGTACATCTTTATACTCGTATACGTACGTAAGTGAATTTTAATATTAAAACATTTTAAATAATATAATATGGCAAAATTATTTCAAATACAAAAAACTAATATGTTTTGTAATATTTAAAAATAATGGATTAATATAGATACATTTCTATGATGTATACCTAAAAAAGAAGGAAACTAATTAATACTTTGGTATTATTTAAAATTAATAAATTAGTGTTTAAAATGACAAACAATTCAATTCGAAGCTATTTGTATCTGTAATTAATTACATTTTATACTATAACACTGAAAAAAATATTTATTTAAATATATAGCTATCAGAAATTTTATGACATACATGTTTATAGATTTCTATATCTTATGCAATTAAATGTGTCATGTCATGTGTATATATAAAGAAATGACCAAGGACTACTTCAGTATGTAGTTAAAGTAGTCCTTGGGCATGACATAAAGGAATTCAATACATAGGGCGATATATTACAAAGTGCTTTTATAAAATATTTGAACAGTTATATAAAAACAAAGGGTTTATTGAAACTTTTTGCGCATTGATTTTAATCATTTTTTAATTATCATTTTAGGATAAAATAACATTTTATTTTAATGTTTTATAAATATTTGCAAAAATGCTTTATTTTTTGTTAACACCTGGGTATGTCACATCCAGGTGTTCAGCGCTTTACAGAAGATTCTTACGTAATATATTTACGCCACTTTGTGTTATCTAGTACCGTATATGTGGCATTTAGTATATTGTTAGTTAAATTCTAATTCAGACCTTGCATCAAGCATGGCGAACAATATCTTAAGAGCGAAATGCACTAATTGGTATGACAACATGAGCTATGTGCAAACCCAACAGCTGTTTAGAGATGAATTTAGGAACAATGCGTCTACTACCTTTACAGTGAAAATAAAGAAGTGACACGACAACTTCCTAAAAACTGGATTCATTCAAAAAGCTATATATGTAAATGCATATTTCTGTAATATTTTGTTTAATTTTAACAATAATTAAATATATATAAATCTCTATAATTTAATCTTGTGACCGTAACACACAGTATTATATGACTTTTTAAATAATATAAGTTATCCAATGTAACAACATTTATTGCAAAATTTGCGAAGCATATCTGTCGTAATTTAAATATTAAATAAAAGAACTCTTTACTGCTAGTAAGTAATATATATTTTTATCATCATAAATGTTAAATTTTAAAGCATTATAACAAAAAATTATAATAATAATAATAAAAAATGTGTACTACAAATAAATTTTGTTATTTGTATAATAAAAACTACTATAATATTTATAATTTATTTTCCAAAGACTTGTCGATTTCAATCAGATTTAATATGTATATTTTGATTGAAATTGCATTTATTTAATATATCATTTTCTCATATATATATATAGTCGTACTATCGTGAGAATTATATGCATAAGTAAGGGGTATGTTAAAACACCGAAAATCTGGGTAATTTACTATATTTATTGAGCAATTTAATATATTTCAACTTATGTAAATTGTACAGTACTGAAATTTATTTAATCGCAGTACCTGGATTTAATACCTTTAATTTTATCTTTAATAATTAATAATTGTATTATTATTTTGCAAATGCACAATGTACATAATTCTTTAAGAATTGCATTCGCTTTCAAATACTTTAAGGTGTACTTAAATATACAACTAATGTCACAACTTATTGATTTCACTAACTAAAAGCAAGTGTGTGTTTAAAAATTAATGCTTTGTATTCCTGTTATTAATTTTTAAATCATTTTTTTTATGTGTGTTCAATATTGAACATAAATGGGCGTGTTTATAGTCATAATACCATCTGTATTTCCCTGTATTTTTCCATTTTCTTAAATGAATATATTTATATATATTATGTAGCCTTTATATAATATATAAAACGGTCCTTTATTCATTGTAATATAAACGTTTCTACTACAATGTGCGGTACACATTCTATTGTGTTTATGTATAATGCGTTGCAGTTTTCATTATTTTAAACTTATTTTAAACATTTTTTAAAGTAGATATATCAGACATATTTATTGTTTGACTAAGCATTAATGTTTTTAGAGACTAAGTTACGCCACGTTTCTATCTTATTGTTGTAGACTCATCTGGTTTCTTTGTTTTACTACCTACTGTTTTGTCTTTAAACTTATTTTTATAATCATTATTTTCACGTTATTCATAAAAGGTGTTGTTTTTTAATAACCAAAGAATTTTGTTATAAACTTGAATAAATAAATCTGTTTTAAAATTACAATTCAAGAAATTGTGGATTTATTAAATTTAAATTAATTGTATGATACGGCAAGCTACAATGTTTAAAACTAGATCTAATAATCGAGAAAAATATATATCACTTTATATTTATATAAATAAACCATAATTCATGATAATAAGTTACATATATATATATGTATATTCATTTCAATGTTTATTTTCAAAATATGTATTAAGTTGAATAATGGAGAAATATGAATTACATAATTTACTATAATAACCTATAAACCTTAGGTTGAAATACATGTTCATTAAAAATTAGTTTTTTATTATTTGATACATTATTAAAAATGATATAATTTTGATATTTCTAAATGTTTTTGGAAATTTGATTAACGTTATGATGTATTAAATAATGTTTTACAATTAGTTTGGTTCGTGCTTCCGTTGTATATATGTAGTTTGAATCTTAGTAGATACTATATGTAATTTAATCCTAGGTTGATAAATTTCAGATACCCACTTCCTAGTCATAAGACTAATATTATTATGATTTATATTTTATGAGAAATAAATATTTAAACGGTAAATTTGTTATGTAATTATCTAATTACATAATCGATATATCAATAGAATGGTACGAGGCGTGGTAAAAAATTCACGGATTTTGCATAAATATCCATAAATCTTGATATCTTTGAGCTGTAATGAATTAATATTTGATGTTTATGTTTTTAGCAATAGATAGCACTTCATACATAATAACTATCGATATTTTGTGAGTTTAAATTTTAAAATTAAAATTTAAAAACAGATTTATGTACTCATAACATAAATTTAGGAGTATTATTCAAAAGATAAAATTGAAAGATGAACAACGTACAGCTTTCGATTTTGCTTTCGATTGGGTAAATCTGCAACTGAAACACATAATATGATGTTAGATGCATACCAAGAAGAGGCAATGAGTAGAACTACTACATTTGAATGGTGTTCAAGCTTTGCAGCTGGTGGTGAGATACCATCACAGATAATCCAGGAAGTGGTCGTCCATCTACCTCCACAAATCCAGATGAAGTTCAAGCTGTTGAAGTTTATCTTTTGCAGGACAGACGCATTCCATTAAGAGATGTTGCACAATAAATTGTTATAAAGTATGTGTCATATGGTGGTTGAAATTCTTAAATCCCGAAAAATATCTGCTCGATGGATCCCAAGGCTTCTTACAGATGGACAGAAATGGCATAGAATGGTGCATTGTCAACAGTGAAAAGATGTGCATATAGATAGTATGGAGAGCAGTTTCTCAATTTATTGTAACATGCATGATAATGCAACTCATTTTCTTTGATGCTCAGGGAATAATCTATGACCATATCATTGCACTGTTAATATTATTCTGGAGTTTTTCGAGGTCCATTTATGGAAAACATGCAAATAAAACGCACTCTAGACCTACGTGGAAAATGGTGTTTCCACCAAGATAATACTCCTTCCCATACCTCCCTTGTAACTTTGGAAACATTCTCGGATCTCCAGTTTAATGTTCTGCCTCATCCTTCTTACACACCCGATCTTGCCCCAGTAGATTTATTTTCATTTTCAGAAGTTAAGAAGGTAGTACTGAATAAGCTGACAACGTTTTGCCACTGACAATGTTCTAAATTTTGAAGTTACAAGAACCTTGAATGATATCTTACGACATGCATTCAAAACTGCATTCCACAATTGGACAGATTGGTGGGATAAATGTATCAACAATGCGGGCCAATTTTCTGAAAACTGATTTAACTGACTTTCATTGTTGTTATAATACTAACTATTTATATTGTTGTTAATAATATTCATAAATATTAAATAAATTCATAAATATTCATTCATGTTATATTGGAAACCCGGGAACTTCTGCATATATATATATATACCTACATCTTTATATATACTATAGGAAGAGGAATTTTAATATAAAAACATTTTAAATAATATAATATAATTAAAATTGTATCAAACACAAAAACAGATATATTTCGTAATTTTAAAAATAAAATAAAACAAAATAAATTAAAGTAATTAATAATTACATTTAATATTGAAACATATGTAACAACGTTCGGTTCTTGCTCTCATAATATAAAGAACCATTAAAAATAATAAACTGAGTTAAGTAAAAGTCAATGTTAATTTTCTAAAAAATAATTAGTTAAAATTGCATAATGATTTTTGTTTTGGTGACAAATAAGTAGCACTATGTTTTCTAAGCAATGTTTAATACATTTTTGAATAAAAAAAATCATTTTCAGATTTATAAATTAGCGAGTAACAATTTTAGCTCTTTTCTTTTTACTCCAAAGTTTTGTTTCCTTATTTTTTGTATTAAATTTCTAAATTACAAAATAATCAAAATGTACAAGCTCTTGTAATTGGTAATAGTGTCATTCTATTAAACGATCTATATTAGCTGATATAATATTTAAGAACTTAAATTAAAACGATTAATGGAAGCGTATTAAAAAGATAATACATCCCATTTTTAATCCAATTAGTTAATTGACAACCGTGGGTGGTTTCATACTTTATCCTCTGTTTATACACATTTATAGTATGCATAGTATTGTTCTACTATATATAACTCATCGTGCAGTAGAAGTTATCCCTACATAGAGAAATTATGAATTATCACCCTTGACTTGAATTGTTGCATACATTCTTTCTAATTAAATTTAACTTTGTCACTAATTGTCTATGGATAACCAGGTTTGCGATTCTTTTCTGAGTATTACTCTAGCTTTCAAACCCCTCCCGTTACCACGTTTTTACTAGATTTGACATTTTCGATTTTTTACTCCCTCTAAAATAATTGATCGCTAGCTTCTGATAGTTTGCTAATGCTTACCAGCACTTCAAAACACTATAATAGATACGTATTTCCTTTGCGTAGTCATCCTAATTGTCAGTTTCCGGCTAATTTTTAACGCTATTGGTAAAATTATCAGTTTGCTTGGTCTAGGGATCGTCTTACTATATATAAGTCATCATATTATAGTTACGGTGTTGGTATCCACCCTGCCTTCCCCTGCACAAGATCACGAACTGTTACAATTCTACTTAGGCCGTGTATAATATCTTAATAATTTTTAGTTGATGCTCGATAGTGATGCTGATGCCTCAAGAGTAGTTTTCCGTCACTAAAACGACGCTCTCTTCAGTTGTCCTTTTCTGAGATCACAACTACAGTTACAAAGAATAGAGTTGATCCTACTACTTCTTCTACCTTTTCTGACTTATTCCTCATTTTTACCATTCCCATTCTTTCAAGAGGATAAATTAACAGCACTAGAAATTCTACACTTTCCTGAGCAAGACTCACTTATTTTATGTAGCTTTTTTCTTCCTTCCATCCGTAGCGAAAAAACTATTTGTCCCAAATTGGGAAGAATTAGCATCCAAATTAAGCTTAACGCCTTCCCCTCGATCTCTTGGGACGAGCATTAGCTCCTGAGACGTTTTGCTATGCTCTGTCGCTTTTTGTAGTCTGCTGCATAGTTTAATACCAGTGGGTTCTCTTTTTTCTACCGCGCACGTTCTCCATTCCTTGCTCTTCGTTTTTCGCTTATTTATAATTTTTAGCTCAGTCAAAATTATGATTCTTGTTTGAGATTCTTTTCTTCTATTTTTCCTCTTTCTATTTTCGGTACTTTACAACATTTAAAAACAAATTTATCGTTATAATTTTCTCAGGGGTTACACAATTGTTAGTAACTCTTATTTTTGGGTAATCGATATATATAGTAAATTTATATGTGATATTTAGGGAATATTTACTATATTTAACGGGATGTCTACATATATATGGACACTTGTTGCGCCGCTTACCCATATTAATTGTTTTCTGCTTGATGTATATAATATCAACTGAAATTATGCTTTTAAGGGATTATATATACATATATACATAGCTTTTGTTATAATATTTATTTGGGATATACTATTGTACTCTTTTTATAGTTGTACGTACTTGTCTTTAAGGTATATTTACTTTTTCGTGTTTTAATAAATGATTAACACATTATACCTACTTTAAAATAAATATAATTAAATATGCTTTTTATGCTTTGTATACTACATCCTTAAATGTATATAGATATGTATTTTATTAACATAAGTTTTACTATTAAAATTAGTTAAATATATGTTGATTTATATAATTATATCTGAAATGTATGTATTTGAAAAACTATTAATCTAGAATCTAGAATCCAAAATCGAATATGAATTATTCCTGATTTCTTGGAATTATATAAAGATAGTGAAGTATTGATATAAATGCGGTAGAGTCTTTGATCTTAAATAGCTGGTTTCCGGATGACTTCAATTCTTAAGTTTGAGTTTGACAATTTTTAGATCTCTTCATAATTGTTTTCCATATTTGACTATGTTTTAGTTTAAGACTTATCTTCCCCTCCTATATGCTTCGGACTGAAATGAACGAGATATTCATTGTAATTGTAGGATTTTGGATTTTTTTGTTTTTGTGACCTGCGTACATAATTATTGACTTAAAACTCAACCTATTACTACTAGTTTGACTATCTTACTCGCTCCTGTGTTAATAATTTTCATTTATACGACTTTTTTCGTGATATCATTATAGGCGACCATTTTTTCCTCCCACTTTTAAAATCATCCTTTAACTTAAAAAACATTATTCATCATTGATTTCTCCCTCTCAATCTTTCGTAACTTTCTATTTCCAACATGCCAATTTCGCAAACAGTTATATATTGTGTAAAATAAATTGAATAAGGGTCTTATTAATTTAGTTGAATAAATAATTAATTTTGAATAACAATTGCACGGGTAGAAAGGTTATTCTTCAATTGTGTTTATTGTCTGTCATTGTCTTTTTTCACATATTGTTATCACACGTCATATTGGCTTAATCAATCTAAAATGTATGCCAAATGTAAACCATAAATTTATCTCTAAACTGAAACATATGTTTTTAGTTATTCTGTTGCCTTCAAAGATTACTTCGGGATATACTTAACATGTATCGGTATATGCTGATGTGTAGTAGTGTGATAGATAGGTGTGTAGGAGTACACATTGTAGAATTATTTCCAAAAATTGAATGAAATAGATTGAATAGGAATATATATTGTGAGGTTTAATTTTTATAGTATAATAATATAAATATATTATACGTTGGGATTTTGATGTATTAACGACAAACATTGTATTGTATGCATATATGCTGTGTGGGAAAGTTTTCTTAGTAGCCAATCATATTCAAGCTAGCTGATTTTGCAATTTGAAGCTGCTCTTAGAGTGATCTGTTAGTAAGGTGATACATTCCCAAAGTTTTCCCAACTTCTCTCCAATTAGTATCCTCTGTGTTTCTTCTCATCCCATCATCCCTTTTTATACTCACTACTTAATTACAGGTGTTTACCTGATAAACTATGTTGGTATCTATGCGATCTGGTGTCTTAAAACAACGGCATTAATCTTCCCATTGTGAATAATATACATAAACGCCAGATAAAGTGCTGGATCAAACTTGCTATTTTAAAGAATGTTTGTTTTAAAGATTTCATCGACGTTGTCTGTTTTATTACTGTAGTTATCATTGTGTGGATTATAAAATATTTACGTTAATCAATAAATGGGACTTTTCTGATATTTGTGGATTTTCTTAGACTTTCAACTGAATCCTTTTAATATAATTTTAGTCTGCTTAGTAAGTTTTTATATGCATATATTTAGATATTTTGATTTTGTTTTCATTTTCAGGAAGTATGGGGGGTAA
Organism: Invenusta paracnida; assembly: GCA_036023295.1. NCBI lineage: Eukaryota > Metazoa > Platyhelminthes > Proseriata > Coelogynoporidae > Invenusta > Invenusta paracnida. The sequence goes on from JAYRBW010138800.1 coordinate 63,107, forward strand.
CCATCTCAACCCATATTTCATTTGGCTGCCAATTAAGATCCTAATTTTTATTATGGTACCAATGATCTCAGCAAATTATGGACCACGTAAGTACTTTCCATTTCTTGTTTGAATAGTATTTTAAAAATGTTTTATTATATTTTTCAATAATTATTAGATAATTAATATTTACAATTTAGAAAATTTAAATATTACTACCAGAAGAGGACATATTTTATAAACAAAGTATAAGCGGATAATGTCGGAAAATAAATATGTATATGTAAATGTACATGTAAATGTATGTATAGTAAATGGTTACTCTGGTCAACATATCAAAGAAATACCACAATTTTAGTGTTCTTTTAGTAAAATACATTTTATTGTTGGCGTTTTTTGATTTTATAAATGCAAATTCTCAGCTCGAACTGGTCAAAATAGTTTTTAATTATTTTAGTTTAACTGTCTGCAATGAAAATTAATGTATAATGCGTGTTTCATTATTGATATAATAAATATAATGTATATTATAAATCAGGAAATTATGTGTTTTTAAGTATAATTGTAAACGCTCACATATTCTAATATTTTAATTCGTATTATGCAGTAGCATAAATACATTAAGATATAATTGAAGCTTTTCTTATTTTCTGTATATTGTTCCGTGTCGAAACACATGACAAACTATTTTTGTTATTTTGAAATTGTCAGTGTTAAAATTTTCTTTGTATAGATATATACCCAATAAAAAGGTGAAAATTCAATTATTTAAAAGGTAAAAAATGCTCTTATGACCAGTAACACATATTATGTCTAATACACCTATATAAGCTAAAATACTGACGTTAGACTTTATTTGTACAATAATACGTTTGTATATACATTTATTCGAATAAGAATATCCACCCCCCCCCACTATATCTGACTCTTGAAGAGCTAACGCGATTTTTTCTAGAT
>JAYRBW010138801.1:0-31512 GCA_036023295.1 Invenusta paracnida
CCGATCTAAAAGAAATCAAAAACTCTTGATTTTTTATGTCATAAATTACTTAGTCTTAATATGCAATTTCCAGTTTCTATAAATTGTTTGTTAGATCTCCTCTTGTTGGTTTCAAAAGACAGCTTTGTAAACTTTAAAGGTGTTTTTTATGAGCAAATTTTTGGCTTTTCAGTGGGAAATTCTTTGTCTCCTGTGCTAGAAAATATCTTTCTAGAGCATATCGAACTCGAAATGTTGCCCCGTTTTGTTGGAGTTAAGCCTAAACTTTGGCTTTGATATGTTGATGATGTTTTAGCCTTTGTTGATGATTCCTTTTGTCTCAATGATTTCTTACAATTTATTAATGCGTTTTACCCGAGCCTAAAATTTATTTTTGAATGGGAATCTGATAATAGCATTTCTTATTTAGATGTTTTGATTCAAAAACTTGACTCTGCTTTCATCTTCAAAATATATTGCAGACCAGCCCATAGTAGTTTGTATCTTCATTTTTTCTCCTTCCATAGTTCGAATATTAAACTAAATGTAATTCAAAATCTCTTTCTCTGCGCTCTAAAAATCTGTAGTCCGCAGTTTGTTAATGACGAATTAAAATTTATCTATTCCTCCTTTAAAAAACTTGGTTGTCCTAATTTAATTATATATAAAACTTTGTTTCGTGCTCGCCGTTCCTTTTGTCACAATAAAATCGACTTTTCTTCTAAAACATTTTAACTGTTCCTTTCCTTGAATCTTTAGATACTCCTTTTGATAAACAATTCCTTCTATCTTCTAATTCTAAACCTGTGTTCAATTATTCTAATACTCTTAAATCAAAACTTTTCTCTATTTCTATTTTCTCTAATCCCAATGGTGGTATTTATTTAATTAACTGTAACAACTGTCCTTCTTTTTACATTGGTGAAACTGGTAGAGATCTAACCCTGAGAATTAAAGAACACAAATCAAATATTGTTCAATTAAAAACCGTTAATGGCATTTCTAACCTTTCTCTCAATACTGGCCATTCTTCCGATTTTAAAATTGTTTCTTTCCTTTTTAAATGTCATGCCACTAAATCTAAAAAAATTTTTTGAATCTGCCTTTATTTATGTAAACAAACCTTAACTGTAATTTAAGTAAACTGCTTCTTAATTCTATTATGTAATTGCTTCCGTGTTGTGCATACAAATCTTTTTGTTGTTCAGTCTTTGTAATTATCCTCTATTAATTCTTTTTTTTTAGTATTATATCTCTCATATGTAATAAAACATTCTTTTTCGTTTGCTAAATACTATTGTTATATGTAGTACATATCCCATTTAACATTCTGTTTATTGTGTTGGCTTTCCATTGGTCAGTGTATTTTTCACACTTGTTACTGCTGCTTTTGAGGTTTCAAATAGTTAGTTATAATTGTTTTGGTAGCATATCCATTTTGTGTATTTAAATCTTTTCATAGCTGTCTTTATGTATGATTTGCCTGGTATGCAATCTGTTTTTAATGTGTCAATCTATAATTGGCTGGCGATTTCTTTTCAAAATTTTTATCTTAATTGTAATTGTAAAATTATTCATTCCATGATTATGCCTTCTAGTTGACTGGTGAAAGCTTGGCTGTTTTTGTTCTTAAATAAACATTCCTTTTATTGTGGCTTTTGTTTCTTAATATGATGAAATTTTATTGCCTTACAAGTTTTTAACATTTCATTTAAAAACATACCAATTTAAATAAAATATGGATGAAAAACTATTCATTCTTCCTGATTTGTTTCATTTAAGTTATTTAAAAGGTCATTTCGTACATTAAACTAATCTGACGACATTTGTATTGTACATATTTTTATATGTAAAATTTCATTCAGAATTACAAAGCAAATATAATGTAAATATCTTTTTAAATATAGAAGTACATATTATTAAATATAAATTACAAACATATTATATAAAAATTAAGAAATATATTTTTAAACGAATTATATAATTTTGCTAATACCATCCAGCTATGGTTATTATACAGAATGAACCTTTAGCAAACACTATTTAGACAGCCTTATATAATGCTGCCTAATAAAGGCATTGATTTTACATGAAACATTTTGGCTAATGTTATTTAGCCAATTTTGGGTCATTAACAACATAGATACGAACTCAATATAAATAATAATGTGTGTATCATCATATCATAAAAATAGTATGAATGTAAAAATGTATCTATCACAATTATACCACCTTTGAAATAAATATATAATAATTCACATCCAGAATACCAAACAAATACATTTATATAATAACTAGTCTGTACTTCATTAGGTGTACATATATTTAGGCATTTAGATTAAAATAAAAAGTACCTGTTATAAATATGTTTTGTCTGTTTGTCATATTTTATCTATTACTGAAATTAGGATTTATTGATATTAATTTATCATAAACGTAGTGTTTTTTTATGCTACCTTAGTAGCATAAAAAACACTAGAAATATACACTAATTATTATATAAATGTATTTGTTTGGTATTCTAGATTTAAATTAATATATATTTATTTCAAAGCTGGTATAATTGTGATAGATACATTTTTACATTCATACTATTTTTATTTATCATTATGTTTACTTAATAAATATTGTTTTTGTATTTTTTAATAATGCTCATTAATTATATAGTTTCTTGATCATTTCAGTGTTAATAATATATGTCTAGTTTAACTAATTAAATTTTTCCTGAAGCTTGTTAAAAAAATAATTAATGCATGATTCCTGCCTCTTTGTGAATGACAAACATTGCTATCACTATATTTTTATATAACTTGTAATTTAATATTGTTTTACATTATCATTTGCATATTGGTCAATTCTTATTTTATCAAAAAATGCAAATACTATTGTAATTTATAAATAGTGTGAATTTATTATAAATCTTTTTTTGTATAATAATGAAATCTGCTAAATTGTAGCTAAGTCAAATAGTATTATGACTAATAAGTCATATTAGTATTAATAAGATTATAAATATAAATTTTCGATATTATTCTTGTTGTGTTTAAATTTCAGCTTCTAAACATTGAATGTAAAGTCCACTATACTTCTACAGGACACTATTAACAATGTTATCAATATTAGTGAATTATATATCCATTACCTACATCTGCTAAACCAATTGACAACACTATGAGTTTTAATTTGGTGGATCAACCTGATGTGCGCAAATCTGCTGTCACCTTGCCAACAATCAACTTTGGTACAACCATCTTAGCAACAAGCCCCCCACCAGGAGCTGCAAGTCCCCATCCTATGGACCTCTGGGCTGTTGACCTCAGAAAGAGGTTAGCATTATTTATTTTCTGCTGGACTGTTCTTCTAGTTGACTATAAATATGTTTACTTGGTATCAGATACTTATTATATTTTTCATTTTATTGGAGTACTTTTTTATGCTAAATTGAACATTGTTAAAGTATAATGCCACTATTGATTAATTATATGAATTAATTTAGAATTCCGAATGTTGTTCTATTTCTAGCATAGTAATTTAAGAAAGGCAATACGCCAGCAGAAAATCAATTCAATACTTTTTATAATATAGTATTTTATGTTTAAAAGTCCCAAATTAATATTTAAATAGGCTTTCTCAATTTTTTGTTATATCTAATCTTTCATTGTCTCATCATTTCTATTTTAAAATTATTTAATTCCCATTAAGAAATGTATTAATTATAATCTGCACAATAATCAAACGTAATAATTTTCAAATTCAAATTGTATTACTAACTAAAGTCAAAGTCAATGTATCAATGTATGTAGTCAAAGTCAAAGCCATCTTATAACATTCAAATGTACCTGACTTCATATTCAACTCAACATTACAATAATCACGTAATGACACAAACTTTTCATTCAATTGTTGTTATACACCAACTATCTTTTTAAAAAGATGAATATACTGTGGAACATTAATGAAATTTGTTATCCAACTTTAGGATTGCTTAGTTAAAATATCGTAATATTTTGGTTAGAAAATATATGAAAATTAGAATGTCAAAATTAATTTAGTAAATTCTCACAATTTTTCTAAGATATATATTTTATTTGTCTTTTAACAAATACGAGCCATGAAATGTGCGTTGCTGAATTTCCTTTGATATTTAAGTATAACCTACAGTGAATTTTAACCTAAGTAAGACGTCTGGATACATCTTTTTAAATTTAAACTTTTAATGTAGCACACTAATTATTTATATTTTTTCAAAATAAATTTTTGCATGCTTTCTATCTGAAATCAACAAAAATGTATTTATCTTCAATTCCACATACATTTATTGAAATTAAAAAAGTGAATACCTCATTTTACAGTAGTGCTTTTTAAAATATATTTTTTGAGAGCGACAATTTTTGTCTTAATAATAATTTGCGTCCTTTTGATTAACTTTTGATAGGCTGCTTGCTCTCCGGGTCTTATTCTGTATTTATACTCTTTTCCTTTGTAAAATAATATAGTCTTTTTTTATTCATTTTTATAGCAATCTTTCATGTGGCAATTATAATTTTGGTTGCGTTTCATCTACCACTAATAAACATACTCTTAATGTATATTCTTAATACACTTACTATCGATTTAATGTTCATTTACCCAGAATTGAGAATGCGGATAAGCGTGCAGAGCAGGTTTCGGAAGAAGATGCTATCAACTTAAAGAAGGAACTACTCGAACTATTCAACACTGCTTTGCACAAGGATACGTGAGTCTTTAGGGGTAGTTAAATAAAAAATAGTTAACGAAATTATGCATCGTTAGAGACATTTTGAGGCCTACGTTTTTGTCAAAAGTGTGCTATTTGACTCTTTGCCAATGAGAAATGATGAGTTTCAGTAAATAAAAAAATATAAATATCAGCTATTTCTGCATTTCGTAAAATGTATTCAAATATGTTTTTTGTTTATTATGTATGAATATTTGTTTAAATACTTATAATATTGTATTTAAATTGCTTTGAAAGAAAAGTTGAATTTAATTATTTATTTATTTATTCATACAAAATGACTTTAAAAGAGGCTTAGCAAGAAAGGGTTTGTAATGACCGAAGCGTCTATATATAAGATGCAATAAGTTACACCTTACTATCATAAGCTTTTAATTATATGTGCATTTTTTCTATTTGAACCAGCATACAATTTACTCAATTTAGACATTTTAATTAATATATTTATTTAAATTATCTCAATAACGATTTTTTAAATTGTGTTACATGCTACTGTTTTCCGACGCCTTATTATCGGTAGAATAAAATAATTGATTAAATTCATGTTGTCTATTTGAACAGTCATGTGCAGCACACATTTTTCCCGAGTAAAGTATTTTACTTTATATATTATAATTAAGTAAAAACGTCGGGCAACAATTTGACTATCTCCGTTATTAAAAATTAGCGCATTATAACGGAAAATTTCACTTATGCAACGTAAATTGTTTTTATTGACGGGTTTTAGTAATTATATTAGTTCATGCTTTTAACTATAATTATTTTAGATTGGTTTAATGGCCATATTCATTATATGTACAGTATACCACGAACTTGTATATATATTAAAGTACTGACCAAATATTATTATTTAATTTGACAATTCCTAGTAATTAAAAGTAGCACTAATGTACATTTGAATGTTAATTCGAATATTCCCTGTATTATTATTCTTAATCAATTTTAGTTGTATTTCATTACATATCAATATCTAAAGTATCGGATCTTATCAGTTCAATGTAGTTGAGTAACCCCCATTTCTCTCGGTTATACCAAGCATAGTCCATTCGTCATCTTGTCCTTACAGTCGGGCTTGCTGGTCCGCACTGAAATCCGCCCTGGACTCTCTCCTACCGATTCACCATCATCTTCCAGCTGATGCCGAGGTAAGTGTGTCGTCACAATTATTATACTAAGCTTTAAAACTTTACACAAAGTTTGAAATAAAAAGACAAAAAACTATTTTTGAAGGTTTTTACTAATTTTTGTTAAAAAAATTATGACTTACTCATTTATATATTTTATCGAATTTATAGATTTTTGCAGTGTAAATATAGAGTAAATATTATTTTTTAGAGTAAATATAGTCATATTTTTGTTTTAATTCATAAATTTTCTGAAAAACTTACTGATTAAGTTATTAAAAAATTGTATACAAATTGTGAAAATAAGAATTATTAGTGATACATATATTAAAAATCTAATGGATATTTGTGTAATTATTATTTTATGTTATTGTGGATATTTTGTTTGTAAATTTAGCCTTCTTAATGTTTTGGGGACATTTAAAGAAGTTTGTAAAATATTTTTGAACACCTTATAAGATTTTTAACGAGTTTAATGAAAAACATTTGTTAGGGTATATGAGAAGGTAAATATTTTATTGAGACATCATTTTTAAAATGCGAATTGTTGTATTGAATAGTTTGACTAATTTCCAGTTAAATTCATTCATTTGTTACTCAACTTACGCTATACTCCCATTATTTGTAAATCGTACTTTTTGTCCTATACATTATAATTTAATATTAAGTAAACTTGTAGTAAGAAAATTTAAATAACTATTTTCCTATATTCATTACTTGTACTACTTAACAGTAGTATGAAAGTACAAAACACCGTATTTTTAGTAATTTATTATTCCTTAAGTTATGTAGGTATATATGTTAAAAGTTCCTTACAATTTTTTAAATGTATTTTTGATCGAGATGTAAAAATTAAAATAAAGTTATATTACTGTGTTTTCAATATTGCACCTTTACCCCTCCCCATTGTTTGGACAGATTCGCTGTCAGATCGACCGCCTGCACCAGCACATTGCCGTCCACCAGGAGCGTCTCTTCGACCTCCAACTCACCGCCTCACTCATCCGCGTCTTCCCTAACATAGGGAGTCATACCCCTATCCAAACAGCTCGAACTCCGCGCTGTCCGGTGAAACCCGTACCCGCTAACGGAGGTCTACCCTCGGCTCTTCCTGCCCGGATATCCGCCCCACTCGCCGCCTCGTCTGCTTGGCTACAGGACCCCCATGGACGTTATCTCTTCCGACCCGAGCTTGATAAAGATTATGCCCCCAAGGTTAGTCACACATCGATGCTGCAATGTGTCACGTATTTTTCCTATTTTTAGTATACCAGACATAATTTGTATATTCTGTGAAGCCTCAATTATCTCAATAAATAAATTTAATAGGTAAGGCCAAGTGTCTTATATTTTGAATTATAGTAAACTAATTTTAAAAACTACTTATTTATATACAGTATCAGAGCATCATTCCTAAATTTAATATTATAAAAAAAGTAAAATATTCATTAAATAAGCTTGAAACTGCTATCTTATTATTCCTAAATTTAATGTGATTTGCTAGTATGTAGTATAGTTTAGCAGCTTTGTAAACCTGAGTTGTAAGATGATGGTTTAAATTGAAATTTGTAATTTTGAATAAGTTATCATTATCATTTAATTCTTCATTTTCCACAAATGAAGAATTAATCACTGATTGGTTGCTACTTTCTCTCTCTCTCTCTCTAATTTGCCTTATTGCCCAATCAGATCGCTCCAATGACTCTGCGAAGACTGGCCGAGTCGTTAGGAGATGTTGTCGCTGACACTACAATTCGGGATTCTACATTCGGTCACCCTCTACTTCACATTGCTCAGGCTCTGGATGTGGATTTCTCGCAATTTCAGGTCAGAACACTTTTAATAAACTTCGTTTAATAAAGCCTGACCAAGTAGAGCAAACCATTTTACTCTGGTAAATATAATACGTATGTCAAAGTAAGTACGTTTTTATACCCTTTGTATATTTTATTTAAATATTACGATAAATCTTTCTTAGTGGTTGTGTTTTTATAAAAAATATTGACACATACAAATATTGAGAGATAAAGTAACAAAAATAAGAATAAATTCTGTTTTTATATTTATTTTTTCATTTATTCTACTAACTGATATCAAGTTGCCAAAATCGCAGGGCAACTGGTGTATTGACTGTTTTTAGCGAAAGAAACGAAACTTTTGTCAGTGAAACGGATTTGTTACTTTTGTTGCCTCACGCTATTGTTCCAACATGAATGTACCTTATCGACGGGAGTGACTGAGTGCATCATGATGTGCGTTTTGTTTCGTTAGGAATATTAGGTTTCAGAATTTTGCTTGAGGTATAAGAAAGCTTGTGAGAGAAATGTTGAAGTCAAATGATTTTATTGTGGTGTAAATTTAAACATTAACGTGATAAAGAATTATAAGCTTTATGTAAGAGGAGATAATTATGATGACTGTTGAGGAAGAGAAGAAATGCGAGCTTGTCTCTGGTGAAGTGTAAAAAGTCTGTAATTGAGTTGTCCGAAAGGAAAAAGTCACAAGCGAATGTTTTTTTAATTTTGTTTGGAAAGTTGGAACACTGTGCTTAAAATACTTGACTAAATAATTTGCAGGGCTTAAAATAATAATGGAGGTAGCTAACGAACTATTGTAATTTGATATTAGGTATTATCAACATTTCTTTGATGAAATATTTTGATATGTTTCTTTATCACTTTGGGGTTGGGCTAAGAATTTCGTGATTTTAATTTAAGATATTTAATCGTTACTTCTGAACGAAATTAGACGAACGAAAAAACTCAACTTGCGTGTTTTTATGTCTATATTTTAGACGGAAGGTCGTCTCGAAGATATTCAAGAGATGTCGCCCAATATGAGTCCTGAAATGACACCGAGATCGCTTCCGGCAGCGTCGGAGAAAGGAGAATCGTCAGTTAAGGTTCGAATTGAGATTTTATTATTAGTGTAACATGATTAATTGATAAACTTTTCGAAACGAGTGTAGTCTCTTTATAAAGTTATCTTTTAGCATAATTTGTATCCATAATAACAGATACTGTATTTTAACAGTATTCGTATCATCCATATATTAATCATTGCTTTGTATTATTTTGTTCGTGGACTCATCTATTATTATTATTAATAAATTATTTTTTATTTACATAATTATAAAATAAATTAAATATAAAAGGGTCCGATTTGACAAAGATAAATGATATTTATAAAGAATAGTTATAATATAATGCACAGTTCAGAGGATTTAAATGTCCTCATTAACGTTAACGAAATAATATGTACATTTATTTTATCGAATAGTTTGAATAAAATTATTTATTGTTATTTAAGTTTTCAAGTTCAACTTTTACTAAAAATTGTGTGATTTCTCCAATGCGATAATTTCCATTTTATGTAATATTATTTACTTCATTCCACCAATCAAAATGCAGAAAACAAGTCGTAAACCAATGACAGGCCGAGAAGCGATCATCTTCTTCACCAAATGCTTCCACCTACGTCAGGTCAAATTCATGTTCTTCGTACAGAGACCCCAACGTCACTACAGTCCTTATGATCTTGTTGCTGTCCCCAAGAACAAGGTGCCTATATAGGACTTTTTAACCTTAACATAAACTTTTAAAATATATCACACGAAGGCTTTTGGTATACTGCAATTTAGATCCCTTCTTAAGTCGTTGCCACCAAACCAAATATTAAAGTAAAAATGTCTATAAAATCGCAAGTTCCTGTTTTTCTTAATATATAATTGTATATATTTTTCGAAATTGTAAAAAGCCTAATTTTTTCGACATTCATTCTTGTGCTACCACTTTTCTATTTATACAACCATTTATTCCAAATTACTTATGTATAACAAAAGTTGCTCTCTTTTTAGTTTACGTAACTGAGTCATTTTATTTGCATCTTTTCTATTCGAATTATAAAAACAAACAAGTTATTATCTAGTAGGTAATTCTGTGGCTCATCTGCCATTAGCGATTTTTCACGCGCCTATCCACGGCATTTAATTCGGCGCCATTTTAGACTATTTTGTATATCCTTTGATGTAAATTTTCTCATATACTCAATAACCGTATTCGGTTTAACAAATATTATGTAGGTATCATATTTTATCACGTACCGATCATTCAATATTGCGTTTTCTCTTTTTTCTATGCTCTGTAACTTACGACTACCACAGATAACAATGAACACGTTAGATATATATTCGTAAACAAATCAAGATCAAACCTTCAACAAAATTAATCCACCTTACTTGTAAATAAGTATTACATCGTTTCGATGAATTAACGCCGATTCAAGATAAATTGGATCCGTTTCAATGCTTTCCGATGTAATCCCATATGACACCCGCCAACCCCATTGTACTTTGACCAAATGTGACCGCCGCACATAACCCCCCAGTGACCCGAAATGACCGCGTGTAATCCCACATGACCTTATCTGACCCCGTGTATAGGTGATACCCGAGCACTACGTCTTCAGTAGTTTTGGGGTGTTGCGAGTGACCCCACACGGTCCAGGAGAAGTTCTGTCCCTCACAGACTGGCAGCGGGAAGCGGTCCTCTACAAGGCCATCCGACTAATCCCTTTCTTCAGGAACTACCTCCTCCACAAGATGTATTACCGGTGGGTGCTCTTCAGGCAAACGTTACTTACAGTAGAATTAGAAAAGTTATATATTATATTATAATTTCACTCTCAAAGTAAACTATTATTTAGCATTATCTAAATAAACAAAATGGCAAATAAATCGCACTAAATACTTACTTCTTGAGACTCGTGGATTTCTTGCTCTTACCCAGTCGGTTCTGATGCACTGCAGATGTTCTTTTCAACTTAATCTCTGGCATTCAATAAGTATTCCAAAAATCTAAGCCTCCCGGATGATTACTTCCAGTTTTGGTGTAATTCAGTTGAAGTTTTGTATAAGTTGATAACTTTCTCCTCGAACATGAAATGCAACGTTTGAGGCTCTCAGGATGCCATTTCGATGACATCATAACGTCTTCTCAGGTAGACACTGCCTCTGCACGCTAGACGGGAACCCAGTGAAGCTTAGTCAAGACCCGCTGCTACGCTGCTTCTATTGCTGTCTGCCATTTTATTTCTGTCCTTCGTGCTGGAGACTCTTTTTGTATGTTACAGAAAATTACAAAGAAGTCAATAAGTTTTAAGATACATTTATCATGATGGTATGAATGTAATAATTTGTTTAAATTCTTTGTTAAACAAAGGATGTAAGTTATAATATATGTTTGTATTTTTTTAATGGCGTGAATGTTTCCAAGAGTTGAAAAAATTGTCAATATTTTAGTCAAATCAAAATATAAAACCATCATAAAAATTGTTAAACCTTTCTATTTATACTCATTTTGTTTATAATTACCTGTTTAACATTGTATATCAACAATTATTATTATTGTAAGATTTAACATGTTTATGTGAAAGACATGTAAATAGTATCTTGTTTTTTTAATAACTATAAATGATTTGATTATTTGTTTATAATGTGATCGTACAAAATATATCCCGATTTCAAAATTAAGCAATCTATTATGGATCTTCTGGATTTATAGATTGATAAATCACTAAAATAGAGATTTTGAGGGAGGCTGAAACATTTTTTGATCTTTAAATAATTTGATTTGTAATAAACAATAAGACAGCGGAATGTTCTGCTACTGGTGATAATGACACCGATATATTATAATTAATTCTTTAACTACTTCAACAGCTTTATATAATCGTTTTTCCTCCATTACGTCACACCAGCTGGAAGAACGCTATTAGCCGTCTGAAATTGCAGAAGACACAAAAGCTTCTTTCCAGGAATCTTCTCTTTGCCATTCCAATTTATGGCAAATCGCTGCTTCAGATCTCCAAGTAAGTCGCTGCCTCAACTCGTCACAAAATATACAAGAACAGTTTACGCAATGCGAGTTGCGTTTGCTATTCGACATTTCTTTATGGCAGTCTACTTTTACATATTACGTTAAATTAAAGCTGTATACATAGTGATCGAACTATATGGGCTAGGTTATCCAGAGAGGACATCTATAATGATACTTATAGCTTAATATCAAAATGGAAACATTTAGTTGTCTAGGTTTTTATTGATTAATGTAGCTTAAACTGACAAACAAATTCATTGAACACAAGTACAAATTATTTCATCCAATTAAATTATTGCAATATTAGTTTTCTTGCATAAATTTCTTGTATAGATTAGGTTCATATCGCAAGTAATGTATATTTTTCATTTAACCGATTAAAATTTCATTAGTGAACTTTTGAATTGCGAAATTTTTACAATATTAATAAGATAGATAATCGCTTTTTACCCCGGCATTACTGACCAAGCTGTTGATATTAAATAATCAATACGTAATCTCTAGATAAGGCGAACCCAACAATATTCAGAACTCTATATGGTTATATATAATTACAATACCTTGAATTATTTTTCGAACATTTATAAAAAAAAAATAGTAAAATCTGACTACACAGTTGTAATATTATTCAATTTAAAACATTTTAATTTTGCACATGTTGATTTAAAGTCGATAATCCGTTTATTTCTATACATATCGTTATTGATATTGCAAATTGGAATAATTATGCGCAAGCTTATTATCTTGTAGTTATTAACATCTTCCCTATTATAATGTTAAACGATTAACCTGTTCTCTTATCGTCAAGGTTACTTCGAGAACTGGAAACATTGGAGCTTGTTCCTTGTGACACAAAGTAGGTTTATTATTCACATTATGACTATTTCATAATATTCTTTGTATTTTTAAGGACTTTTTGTACGACAAAATTATAGACTTTGATTTGAAGTTTTTGTAGGACCTACTACTTTTCAGTATAAAATTCTTTAAAATGTAATAAAACATATATTTTGTGGGATTAAATTATAATATATTTATGAGAATATTTAATATACATACATATACTTATATATCATATTGGTGTCTGAATTTTAAACAGCATTATTATTATATATATTTAATAAATGTGTAAAATTATTTTATGACTTCAAAAATAATAAATTTCATGTTGAATGCATTAACCGATTTAAATATTTAGAAACTTACAATATTGTTTGATATTTATTACAAGAATACCTACTTAAATACTAGACACTTGTTGGTATTAAATGTGTGATTATTATGCACAGCCTGTGCTATTTATGTTACACATACAATTCTAAACATTTAGTCAGCATAATATATCTTTTGTAACATCTACTTTTCAGGAAAGTTTGGTCGCTTGTGGCGTTCAAGAATAATGTCAACTATCGTCAAATTCAAGCAGATGAAATACTCCAGCGTTTTTACGAGTAAGTGCGCGAACAATCATTTCTAACTATGCTAAAGTACAAGATGGATAAGGTTAAACGATGGTTAAATTCTTTTCTTTTAAATTCATAAATTGTCTAAATCTTTTTTTTTAATTTAACATCGGTGGAATAAATAAATAAAATGTTATTAACAATTTTTCGAATCCTGAAAATTTCGATATAAAATCATCGTCTTATAAATTTGGGGTACTACACTACTCAGATATACTATTACAAAGACAGCGGGGGCAACATTATTTCCCCCTAAAAATAAAATAGCTACCGACGACCCTGTAAGTACTAATAATTACTTTAACTATATTGAATTTGGTAGACAAAGGAATGCTGCTCCAAGCTTATAATTAGCGCTCATCATTTAGACATGCACAAAGACGTTAGAAGCAACAACTATAGGTATATAATTGTTGTATATAGCATAATAGACTATGCTAAGCGTTTGAATGAGAGTGCAAATTCGTGATGAAACCATCATCCAATAAGAAAAACAGTAAACTGGCCAATGAACTGGCCAAATGGGAATGAAGCTTCCAATCAATAAATTTTCCACTTGATACGGTTAAGTTTTACTTTTTTATAAAAAAACTGTAAATATTATGCAATTTTAAATATCCACATATGACATAAAAGGGTTATACAATTCTCTTTGTAACGCCGTAATATTATATGCGAGTATATACAGAGTTTTAAATCTACGATATGTATTGTATATATTTCTAAAAAATGCCTTACAAATGACCTACTTATGTTTTACCTGTCATTTCACATAGTTAAAAAGAGACTATTTTGTCACAACAAAATATTGGTTTATTTATTATTTACAAAAATAATAAGAATTCGACAAAAAAATCAATTTACCTTATTCACAAAATTCTATTTGTAAGCCAAATTTAGTGCATATTAGTTTTGAAAATGCAAGCATGAATTTGTGTTTTGTCTTCGATGAAATTATAATACTTTTGTTCTCCGATTTCATAATTATTTTATTTATTATTAGGTAATCATTCCATAATTATACCCCCTCTTTGAATCTATTTTTAATACTTTGTTACCAAGCATAATTACCCGTCAATTTAGTTTTTAGCTCCTCTGTTGAAGTTGTTTTCAATAAGTTATATGTTTATCAAGAAATTCTACATATGATATTTATGTTTCAGGTATATGAAACTGGTTATTGATGAAACAGGCGCAGAGCTCTACAAGCGTTTGCAATTCTGTCAGGCTCAGATACACCACAAAACCATTTTGTAAGAATTGAATATATTTAATTTTTTTACAATATACGTATTACAATGTATATATATATTCACAATAGCTTCATGTGCATTATTTAAAAACAACCATGTTTTAAAAAGTAGGGAATTTTAAATATAACATCCAAGAAATAACCAACAATTTTTATCAAAATCATGATCGGTTGATATTCGTAACAAATAGATTATACAAACTATAATTTAATTTAAATTCACCGAATAAAAAATGGTACAAATTACCGCATTATTTAACCAGTAAGCGTATTTATAAAATTAATTTAATTTTTGTTATATACAGTATCTATACTATATACGGGGTAAATTTTGACTGGGCTTAACGTTTTAAATATGTTTATATACTATTTCAGAAAAGGATGATTAGGGTATTTCTGCTTGAAAATTTTCTATAATAATTGGGACTACAAAATAAACGGTTTACTAAAAGCCCTTTTATAGTTTATGGAAGGATAGTTTAATAATAAAGGTGTTTTAAAGGGATTCTATGGAAGGATACACGCGTTATTTCTGTAAACCATCATTTTTTGTGCAAAGTAATTTTTTACCAGAAATATAAAAAATATATTCATAATTTAAAAATTCAATAAATCAATTTGCAAAAAATCGATATAGCACCGATTCGTTTTTCTGTATCTTTATTTTATATCACAATTGTTAGATTATTATTATTATTCATCAATTCAAACGAACCCAATCGAGTATAGCTAATATTTTGACTGACAGTTACCAGCCAAAAACGTGGTAGTTATAATTTTGGACAGAACCGGGTCTCGAACAGACTCCCATCCTCATTCCTTCTTCAATGAGGAATTTAAATCTATTGCTACAAAACGTCACGTTCGTATCTTTTCTAACGAATATGGAATGATAGCTGTAAAACGAATGGACGGTGTAAGCACAGATATAATGACAGAATAAGCTGATTGCCTCCAAATTTCCAATTTCCATGATTCTGGAAAGAAGTTACATTTTCACTCAAATAAACTAATCAGTTGTTGTAAATAGGAGATAATTTGAAGTCTCGTAGCATAATAAAAATACGACTTTTATTGCACTTTTATTATTCTAATGTTTTTATATATATAAAATGTTATATTATAGTACATTTTAAAAATTTAGAGTTCAATTTTTTAAACAAATAATGCAATGATGAGAAAACATTCCCGAGACAATCTCTCCCTCTCTTTACACCACCTAGCAACAAGGACTCTCTCTACCTCCAACGCGTGAAGCAGGAAGAACGAGCCGCAGCCCTCTCACTCGCTCGGCACGATGTCTCACAGCTCGGCAACTTTGTCCGCTGCGCCAACCTCCTTCTGGGGGCCTCGGTTGTTCGCATCACCCTTGACAACGCGGTCCGTCTGGTCCACGGCGTCATTCTGTCGGCGGTAGAGGAGAAAGAGGCTCTCAGAGAACGCGAGGAGCAGGAAGCGGCAGAAGGAGAGACGAGTGGAGCTATGCAGGATGCGAAGGGAAGCGGAGCTTTGTTGGGAAGACAGAGTGCTGGCGTTACCTGGGAAACTGGAGGAGAGGATGAGGCGAGAGAGGGGGGAAGGTATGCCCCTGAGGTGAGACCACCGCTGTTCAAGACGGTGCTGGTTGTCAGTGAAGATGGTGAGTGAGGAGAGGGGAAAATATGGGGTAAATACGGCCCAAAACACGTAAACCGCCGTGCGATAAAGAAACAGGCAAAATCCTTGAAAGCGTAGTAATAAAAGAAAAACTTAATTGTGTCATATTACGGAAAATATGAACAACTATGAATAAATATGAAATTGTAAAAAAAAAGACTCTGTTATCTTTCTTTCTATAAAAGATACGTAAACAATAGTAAACCATTCTGATGATTATGTTGGTTGGGATTATTATTTTCAATAGCTAGCAGGAAACCGAGATGTCGCTTATTTTATGTCCAAAATGAATTCTTCTATCTACGTAGTGTATAGCAAATAAAATTTGACAGTTTTTGGTTTTAATCAATGAAGCTTGCCGATATAAATATGTAATATATTTCTAATAAATATTTGCGTGTAATTCCAGGCAAGCAGCTGACAGTGAATCCATGCGCCGAGGAATTCACGAACACAATTGAGTCGACCATCTCAAGCATAGCCGACTTCCTTCTTCGTCACTCTTTCCCCATGGATGGGCTGATCCAGGCGAGTCAAGTGCATCGCTGGGAGAAAGAGGGGATGGAGGAGCAGGAATGTGACGACACAGAGAAACAGGTGCTTCGTCAACAAGACGAGGAGAAGAGGAGACAACAGAGAAGACTGGTTGATACGGCTCTGAAGAAGCCAGGAGCCCCTGGGAGCGTTGGGGGCAATAAACGTGGTACCGAGGCGAAAGAAGCAGAGGAGTTGGGTGTTGGAGCAGCTGGAATGCGATCGCCTGATGTGCCACATGAAGGTTGGTGCCATTTATCATGTAGAACTATTTATAAATTAGGGGTTATGCATGTTTTGTGTGTGGGTACGCATATTGCTTACAATATTTCCAAAATAGACTACATTTAGGATGCGTAATGATAATATATATACAGAAGTAGAATTTAATATTGGGCGGAAGGGTTGGGGAGACGAGATGGGGGAGGTGATACATTTGGCCGCAAATAATGATGAATGAATTTTTGCAACAACGTTCCCTGATTGGACAATAGGTTTGTCCGCTTATGATTGGCGTGATTGACATCTTGAGATAATATTTTAGTGCATCATCGGAGACTGCAATAGCTTAATGTAATAAGAAAGGTGCATCAGAGAAAACAATGCGTTATAAATAGGACATTATAAATGATAAATAATGATTAAATTAGAAATTGCCTGTATTTAACTATGACAGTTTCTAACAGTTTGATTAAGTTTAAAGATAATATTAGACTGTAAAATGTGGAAAATAGTCTGAGCATGTTGAAATGTTGATTTAACATATTTTTAGTGTATATAAATTTGACATGATCAAGATATTTGTGGATATTTAAAAGTACATATTCTATAAAATAAATTGGATGTGTGCTTTATTGCAACGAGCCGCTAGCTGTGATAGGTACTTATGCTCTAAATACGCTAAAAATATTGACAACATATTTTAATTCTATAACACGAATAGCACACACGATGTACACGATGTATATTTCATTAGAATACTACTCTTTGTGCAAATATTTGCAGGAAGAAATGTTATTCATCAATAAGTATTTTATTGTATCAGTAGGTAGTATCTTTTTTATGTGCGTTGAAAAAATTTAGCGATGCATATTTTGCCTTTTTCAGTAGGTATAAGTAATTAGTTTGTAATTTAAGTTCCAAATAAGCGACTAATACTATTACTGAAAGAAAATTTTAAATTGGCTGCTTTATGCTACTTACACTCATATAGATTACTAGCAGTACGATCGAAAGTTATTGGTATAGGTCTATTTAGAGCTTATTATAGGTCTCCACTGGTCCTTCGATCATAATTAATACCAATATATGTATCTCATTGATTTATTCGTAATAATACCATTTTTGTTCCTATTAGCTTTGTCAATACGTCCCTGTTTAATGTTTAGATCTTCCCTGTAAGCGAGATGACGATTTACGAGTAGCCACGCCTGACCTCGTTTCTCGCGATCCTATTGGTCAGCAACAGATCCAGGTCAAGGGTATTGGAATTATGGCGCACTATACCCCAATTCAATCCACAGACGTCATAAAAATACTTGACGATGAGTAAGCAGACATTTATAACTCAATTACAGTTATTCTAAAAATCCTTCATATTAGGTACCTACTACGTTCGAATTCATTATTTGTGTATTTTCCTAAATTTATTGTGTTAAATGATTAGTTTTTTGGTGTTATATTCCTTTTATTTATTTTGTTTTTAAAAACTGTATTTACCATTTTCAACAAAATCAAATTGCTTATATTATATAAATTATGGACATTACTGCCAGCCCCAATAAACGTCTAAAACTACTTCTGTTTTCAAGATAAATTTAACTAAATGCTTTACTGAAATAAATATGAAAATGTAAACATCATCAGTTTCTTTTACCCGTTTACTTTTATTCATTTCGTTAATATTTTATGAATCAACATTGTTGCGATAGTTTAGATAGATAAAACTATGTAGGTATACAAATGTAAATTAGTGATTATCTGGAAACTATCTAATTTTATGGTTTCTATGGATATTTATGCCATTTTATACAGCCATACATTATACTTAGACCCATATAACCTACGTACCTCTAAAGCGTAAATTTGATAGGTGTAAACTCTTGTAATAATCACACATGATCGGTGAAATCTCACTTATAAAATATGATATGACTAATCTATAAAAAAACAGTACCTACGTTAGTTTTTGTTTAAATTGGTAACATTTTTTCCTTTCCATTAGAAAGGAATTGCATTTTTTAAATTAATCTTAAGCTAATGTTATTAAATTGTATAGTCATGATTTCTGAATGTATAAATCATCATACATTGCTTATCGTCTCTATATAACTCAATATTTCAATTACTCCACAGCACCGATTTTCGTGGATTGGTTGACAAATATGGTCGAGTGATTCGTGAAGGAGCCGAAGAGATTGAGTCTTATTGTGGAGACTGTGGCTGGCTTGTGGAAATAGCGGGTCATTGCCGGGCCTGGTCCGAGATAGCCTCCTCCGATCAGTTTAAAGGAGCCCAGGCATTCGTTATCGAGGTAAGAAAGAAACATATCATTGGAGGGATAGGGGTGGAGGAGTTATACTGATTTTTTATGTTTACCATTTCTTATTTCACTCATGTTTTTATTCAGCATATAAATTGAATTAATTTAAACATTCATTTTAACCAGAAGGGTATTTGCTTTCTGATCCAGGAGTATCAGATTCCATTTATTTGTTGCAAAGCATTTATTAATTATCTATTTTGTAGCAAAGATTTCAATTTTTTTGATTATGAAATGTGTTTTATTAATTAATTTAGTTGTTTTTATATAAATATTTACATCATTGAAAACTCTATTTTATTTTTACACAATTTAACAAAATAAAGCCATACAGTTGTTTGCTGTAGTATACTAAAAGTCTTATTTAACGTTATCAGACTATTTTCAGATATTAACTTATTTTTATTTAAGCAATTGTAAATTTTGTAGAAATTATAAAAATAACATCTTCTTGTTATAATAATTGTATATAAACCGCTAAGCCGATTCAAAACGGCTTTCATAAAGATTATGTCATACATACTTATGGTTATGGATACATAAGGATTATTAAAAGAACGAATGGTTTACTATTGAATAGGTCCGCAGAATAGTCATTTAAATTGACGACGATTAATACGATGTTTAATAGTGTAGTTAAAAATCCTACAATGCAGCATTGTTTACGAACTTTATGTGTTTGTCAAAGATAATCTAATATAATAAATGACTGCATATATTTCATAGTGTTTGTCATTCTTTTTGACCAAATTTATTCACTTAACACAACATTTTGTTTTTTGGGCTTAATTACTGAATAAATCAATTTTAATTAGGCCGATTAATATATAAATCAATCTTCTTATGTACCTATTTTTAGATTCCGTTAACCATTCAGCTATTTACATACACTGTAATAACATTATTTTTAATGTATAACTGCTCATTTCTAACAGAATTCTGGGAACACGAAAAAAATTGTAGTATGTATACTATAATGTACAGTTACTGTACAAGTCGTGTATTTCTCTATACTAGAATTAATTTTTTTATATTTGCAGATATTTTTCTTTCAATTTTACTAGCCGATGTCCGCACAATTTGCTCTGTTTTTGATTTGTTTTAATATTAATCATTTACTAATTTATACATATTTTGTGTCTACTTTATAACCCCATAATGCATCTATTTTATAAGTATTTATTAGAAGAAAATAAAGTTTTATTTTGTATGTATTGGCTTGATGTATTTTGTTCTTGATACATTTGCAAAACGACTTTTCTATAGAACTATATTAACGATTTATCACAATTTAGATTTACGTTCTAATAATATTTCATTTTTAGCATAAAAGTTAATCATTTACACAGCAACCATGCATGTTTTATTTATTATTATTATACACATAATGTCTGTAAATACTACTTACTTATCAATAAGTAGAAAATTAAATATCAAAATAAAATTATCATATACCAGATACAGATTATTATAGTTAATTATGTAGTATAACTAATAAACAATTTGATCGGTTTATGATCTATATAATTACATTAATGAAGCATTCATAAATATTTCTTCAACTCTAAGTGCAAATGAAGTCTCGAATATAAAAAGTATTCTTTTAGTTTAAACATAATATCAGTGAAATATGGATAGTTGAAAAGTAACTTTATTGTTCGGCGTATGTTCTTTTGTTTACACCGTTCTAAAAATACAACATACATTTAAACATAAATATCTTATACGATTTTAATGCTAGTAATATGTTCAAGAATGGACAGAAATATTTAATGGTATAATTTTTTAATAATAAAATATTGATTTTGAATATGGAGAAAAATTTATCTATCATAAACAACATTGTAATAAATATACACACATTATATATACATATATAGAATAGATATGAGATAGATATGTTACATTTATATATTACAGTCTTTAAATAGTATTAATTTATTTTTGTTGTATGTTTATAAAAAATTCTTATATGCGTTTTTTTTCCACAGATAATTTATTCATAAAAAATATATCAATATATTATCCAAAATATTTTTTATTTTTATCACAGAAATACATACATTGTCATTTTTATAGGCCGAAAATGATTTATTATATTTATATATATATTATATATAAAAGCTTTTATATTATACAACTAATATGTTTCGTTGATGTTTTTAGAAAAAACGAGATCTATATATAAATAGGGCTGAAGGCTTTCTTTGTACATTATTCAATAAGCAATATATTCCTAGTTTTTCCAACACAGGGAATAATTTTATAACTATTGTATTTCTTTTACATTATTATCATGGTTATAGTTTTTCTGTGTGTTGTAGACATCTTTTTGTGCTTGTTCCGTGTTTCTCTTTTGGGACTTAACTATTTACTACTTACTCTATACTTAACTCTTTACTTACTAATCTTAAGATTTTGGAGCATATTATTAATTGTATTGGAGTGCGCACTTTATGTAAAACTGATATTACACACTATTTTATGTATGTACATGTCATTATTCACATGACTAACAGGACGGATATTTCGTTGGATCTGTAAGCACATAGCAAGTAGTGTTTGGAATTTGGTGTTACATTCTGTACTAAGAACGATTAATGTGTTTCTGCATGCATCCCTTATTTTAGTATATTGGTTGGTGTGTGTTGGTGTACCTATTTGTGTGGGATTTCCCCTTTTACCCTTTTAGCAATTTTAGTGTAATAGTAGTATACATGTATATATATTTTTTCTAATCATATGAATATCAGTGCCTAAAAAAAATGCTTGACATTTTTATTTCGATTAAAAAACAAGAATTAAATTAAATTTAAATTCGAGAATTAAATTTAAATTATTTATTTATTCATACTTTTTTAACAGTAAAAAATTACCGATTAAATGTCATTTTGTATAATTCCATTTTTTATTAATTAAAATCATATACTAGGTAATATAATTATTTTCAACTGAATAAGTAACACAACGTACTTTTATTTATATGATTAATTAATTTCTATTTTATAATGTTTAACATAATGTTGGTGTTTTGGGATCCTGTACAATAGTGACAAAAGCTTTGTGGTTCTCGATTTTTATTAAAAATGCATACAGTAATTTACGTTTAAAAAATAACCATTTATTATGCTTGACGGTTTGTGTTTCATTATTTTCTCAAACTTTTTTATAGAACTGTTGATATCCTTCAATGATTGCTGTGATTTTTTTAAGATTTGTTTTTATGTTTATAAAATATTATTTTCTTAATTGTGTCCACTGAAAAATTTACATATTAATATAATAAATAATTAAATTTCTAGGCAATATAATATATATTGCTTAAAACAGGAAATGTCCTTAATTTATGCAACTACTGCATTCTGAGATACTTCAATTCATATTCGTTATTCTACTTTATAATTATTTTATATTACCAGTAGAAAGCTTTGATAGAAATAAGCGAGTTTTCTTTGACGCTTAAAATTAGTAATTATTATAATAATTATTAACAATTTAATTAACAAATTTGATTTTTAGTTTTACGTTTCTCCCAGTATCAATTCATTTAGACTTTCAATTTATGACTATAATTTCTACATAAAATAATAACATGTTAAGATTATTTAGGTCCTCAAAGTTGTGTTTATCTATTTATTTTTTATATATCTGTATATTACAGAAAAAATGACGTATTCTGTATAATTTAATTAATCATATGTCTATACATCTACATCGTCGATATGTCCAAATACTTACAAGTGATGCCTTTTCTCTTTCTATTCACGCCACCTACCGTCAAACACTGACCTGTCATTCAAAACCTGCACAATTCGCACATTCAGCAAAAGTTAACGGAGATGCGCAGCTGGGTAGAACGCCTCAAGAACTTCGACAAAGGTTTCGCCACTGAGAATGGCATTTTCTACGTCGACTGCGAGCCTCTTATTGCTGACCTGCTGCAACAGTTGAATCGAAGTTACCGAGATCTGATCGCTTTCGTGGCGAAGGAAGTCTTATCGATTGGGCGAGAGTTCCTGGCCGAGATGAAAGTGGCACTCAAGGTCAGACGACTTAATTAGTTATTGAAATTATACTGAAAAATATTGCCTTTCATTACTAAAAGATAGTTATTCATTAAAAAATAGCAGTATTCAAATTTAGATTTATTAGTAGAGAGATTATCAATCATCTCACCTCCAACACACAGAAACAAAACCTAGAAACCGGTTTGGACATTAGTGGGACATAGTCACGAACGTTAAGCACATTCTAAATTATCAAGGAAATAATTTATGCATTAATAATACTCTATTATTTTTCTACTATTAATTTACTACTAATAGCCACTTCCACTCGTCGAAATAAATAATTCATCTGAATCTTTTGATTATATCAGAACTTATAGCGTCTAGGTCAATACAATTCTTCAACGTCCAAAAAGTATAAGTATAACAATCTTAAATAGATAGTAAATTACAATCTTTTTTAATAAATTGAAAGAAGTACTTCGATTTTAAAAGTTCTAATCAATTCTAAAACTCGGATTACATTATCTTGTCAATATTTCTAGGCCATCAAATCTCGAGACACCAACATGGAGAAGTTCGCACTTTTTGGTCAGGAATTCCAGAAGTATCGCCAGAAAATGCCGACGTTTCAGAAAACTGCTGACTATATTAAGACATTGTTTGAGGTATGCTTTTAGATTTAAAAATTGAACCGATCTTTTTGTGGTCTTTCGTTCCTATATTTCTAATTAACCTGGTGTTCAGTCGATAATATTTAATGATTTTTCTAGAGATATTACATGAAATTAAGTAAACATAGTGATAATATTAAAAATGTATAGCTGAAAATGTAACCTTTTTCGATTTTTTGAGCATTACTTAATGAATATTTTAAATTGTTTTGTCGATAAAATAGGCTATTTTATTGGATACATGTAAAAACAATTTTACATCAATTTTCAAAACTGTAATTTATAATATTTATAAAATGTTTCAATATTAAAATTATAAAATTAATAAGCCAATCGATAAGTCACTTAAGATATATACGAGCGTGTGTAATGTATTATATGAGTAATCGCTTTTACATATTACATTTAATTTATTGAACATACACGTTATATCAATACTTTTCAGGATAATCCTTTCCAAATCTCTCCTGGTTATTTACAATAGATAACCTTATCATTTAAGTAGCTAACACTATATTTGTAAAGTTAAGCCTTTCTTAAATTATGTATATACATATATATTTATTGTCTAATAGCAATACTTATTTTTTGCAATTGTTTTTAATATATAATCCTTGTATTTATTCGTTTATAATAGTATCTAACAAAACATATCTAAGCATAGAAAATGGTGGAATAAACGAGTGTTTGCATCATAGAGCTATAAGTAACTATAGAGTCGACAGATATGTAATTTTATTACCGGTTATTGGATGATTGGTCTTATTTCGTTTGCAAAGAAATTCGAATTTCTTGATTCCGGTATCGTCACTATATCTACTTATAGCTCTCAGGTTTGATTTAGTTTTCTAATCGCATGCATTTAGTTTTTCACAAAATGTGCTCTTATTTCAGTTGTTAAAAACATTGGACCCAAAGGTAGTATTAGCCACTATATTCATAATATATACTAATGTACTCTTTATATAACGACAATGCAACCTGCCTTAATTATACCCACTCCTTTCGCTATTTTCGTTTTTATATCTTTGTTTTTGTCCCTTATCTTATAATATCACCTCGATTTCCTTTCAATCTGTCACTGAATTCTTCTAATTATAATGATCTTCTTATTCAACACATGTTTCGCATCTTCTAAAATCAATTACAAACAAATAGCCTTGTTTTCACCTTTCTCATTGAATAATATTGATAAATTTCCGTATTGAATTTGTTAATGACACAATATTTTTCCATTGTATGCACCGGGGTATATTGCAAATAATAATAACATCACAATTTGAATTTTTACATGTATTAAGTATATTATTACATGTACCTTAATTAAGTTAAGTGTTGAAATGTTAGTTTACATGTGCATACATCGCTTTTCTTGCATCTTTGTACGCATTGTCGCAATTCATGTGTCACATTTCAACATTTGTCTTATATATGTATTTAGTATTTCTGTAATTTATTTATTTATACATACATATATATTAACATTATATAAATTTGTTATTTCTAAGTATGAACGTATATCATCGAAATTACATTTATTTTGAACGTTTTTCAGAAAGTATTTTTGATATTCTACATTTCATTAAAGATATTATGGTTTATATCAAATAATTTATACAAATTTTGTTATTTTATATCAATACAAGTTTAATGTTTGAAACATTTTTTAAATCCTACTAAACAGATGTTTATAATACTCTTCGTGTTTTCATAAAGTTTCAAGATAATGCAAAATGTAATTTTGTAACATACTCTCGAAAAGTTTCAACATTTTTGTAATATATATTGAAAAAATGAACATTACACTTCAATATTCCATTGAATTTGTTATAGTTATAAGTTTTATACATTTTTTACAATTGGGATTCAAGGGGACATTAGAAACAGAAAAGTACAGCTCGGAATAACAACCACCTAATATATTGTAAACTAGTTTTCTAATGAAACAACATACTTTTACCATTTTTTTACAACTGATTTTACAAATTTGTGTTGGTCAATAATTATAAAATGTAGCTTATCTACATAGTATAATCTAATAAATTCGTAATTTGACTCGTCTTATACAGCTGAATATATAGAGCACCACCTTCTTAAACTACTAAATGCCCCCCCCCCATTGCAATCAGTTGATCCGAGTGAGCTATCGACGGTTGACTCCTGCCGAGGAGGGACTGGAAGGGGAGGTGGCAGCAGCTTGGGAGGCTCTCCTTCTTCAGATACAGGGCGCGTCCGAGTTCTACAATCAGCAGATGCCCATCATGACCAAGAAACTGGAGGAGATGTTCCAGGTAAGAATCTTCCTTCTTTGGGAACTGAAATATTCGAATAAAATTCTTCCTTACGGGTTTTATACAGATATTTCACTCAAACATCCTTGCTATATTTCTATAATACACTTCATTTTAAAAGGATACAAAATTTAAAAAAGCCAAATGAAAAGTATCGATTAAATTAGCGGAGTTTTAATCAAAATTTACAGTTTTCTTACAAATGTTATTGAAGAATATGATTTTTTAAATATTCATTAATCAGTATTGAACATAAATTAATTAGAATAAATAAGCATTGTAAATATATATTTTTGTTATACAATCAAATTTCAAGAAATAAACGTTATATATAATTAATGTCTTTTCAATTTTCTCCTTCTACAGCTTGATTTAGTTCAAACTCAGTTTTAGCGTTGCAAATATATTCCGTTTTAACGTAATTTAAACCCGTCTTAATGTTTGTATTTCAAGACAATTTAAACTCAAGCGTATAACAAATTTTGATTTGACTTTTCGCAGGAAATATAGATCCCTATTTATGAAACTCAAGTTATTAGAACATTACTTGGAGTCAAGCACGTTTTGTACGAGCTTTTGAGTTGGTTTTGCCTTCGTTTAGACGCCGGAAATCGATGTCAATCTGGATCGATTAAAAACACATTTAAAATTCTTGCTTCGTTTATATATGTACGTGTGCGTATAACGTTTTACATTGTGAATTTGAGTAGATGTAAAATAAAATGTAAACCAAGTTTAATCGAAGATTAAGATATTCAATCCAAAGGTACTCAATAATTTATTAATATAAAAAAACTTAGTAATAATAAAATATTTACTTTAAATAATAAAAGTAATTTAATACTGAACATTGAACATTGCCTTTAGATACATGATAATATATATTTCAGCTGAATACAGTTACCAATCTTTCGGGAGCTCTCCTTTGTCGTGTGTACATGAGTAAGTGTTAAGTTCATTTGAAGGTATATCTAGACCAAACGCGTGCGATGAGGAATGCCTCATCAAACCAGTGTAATACATAGTATGTATTTGCTCCGTGTACACGGTCAAGCCGACTTAATGAACTTATTGATTGACTTGATGGCACAGCTTGAGAGAAATTAAACTTGTTAAATATTTTCTGTCAAGCCAACGCCAAAATCTTATTGGTTAATTAAGATATCACGGAATTTAGTAACAATGTGATCAATTCTTCTTCACTACTTCTTCAGCTGAACTCATCATGAAAAATAATACAAAATCAAGATACATTATTGTTTTGATAATTAGTTGAATTAAAAATCGATAAGTTCATGAAGCTGGGTTGAACGTGTGTAGGTGACGCTTTGATATGAATTGTCTCTTTTGTTTGAAAGCTATCCAACTTTTTTGACCCGCTGTGCAGCGTCTCTCTAGTTTAGATAAGCCTTAAAAGTGTATGAAGACTGTATTAACATAATATAATATATAGTTCCTGTGTGGCATGCCATCACCAATTAGGTATTGCGTCATACTAAGTTGTGCGCTGCACTTATTGCGCAACACACATGCATGAAATTGATATTGTATAACAGTTTCAATTATATTTTGGTTATCTATAATATACGGTCATTCACACAAGTCTTGTTATGTTAAATTTTGTGATATATTTAAATGTTTTGTTTGTTGGTTCGGTGATTGGAATTGAATGTTTGTACCCTTTAAGTCTTTATATGTTTCACGTGGTTTTCTTGATATCATTTTGTCATGTTTTACTTTTATTTGAAAATAAATAAAAAATTGTTCTGAAATTAATATTGGCATTTATTTGAACAAATTAAATATAATTAAGTAAATATTTCACATTTTAAACAAGCAATATGTACGGTATGATTGTGTAGAGGTATACCTACATAAATTGATCAAAATTAATAAAAGCAATTACAAAATAAATATTGAATATCAACTGATATACTATAACTACACTTCTTATTGCTTAATAATTTTACGAAATAATGACGCATTGCGAAAATTTGTGCGCTAGACAGTAAAATACATTACATTTAATGTTTGATGGCAGATTTATACAATACATTCTACTACTGAAATGAAAATTCCATACTTGAATTATTAAGAAACTATTAATATGACATTTAATTTAAAGAAAATAATAAATGCAATTTGTGAATGTTTATAAAATTAGGGCAATGTTGAGGTATACTAACACTGCTTATTGTAATAAATGATACGTTTAAAAAGACTTACTTAAAAAACCCTCACTTTACCCTAAACTCGCGAAATAGATAACTTGTGCGGGTTAGCAATCTGTAAAATATGTCTTACTATATTAATGTATTTATATAAGTAACATTTTTGCCTCTTATTTTAATATCAACTATGTATTGCAAATATCAATTGTATATCAAATATGTATTAAACATCTTTCATTATAATTAGTCTATGATTTTTGTTGCTATTGAACCTATACCCATTCTTTCTGGTGCGTATAGTGTATATTGATAAACTTTTGTACGGAATATAACATGTACACAACGAGGCATTACCATTTTATTTGATCATCAATCATTTATACACAGAGCCCTCCTGCGGGCAAGCGTCAGTCTCAGGCTGATATCGGTCAAGATCATCTCTCAGTACTTGCCCCAGGTCGCAAGTCATCCACAGCTGGAGTTGTTAATACTAGCAGCACCCCACGAATATCGCCAGGAAGCCTTGTTCAGGTTGCTGATACGTTTAGACACCTTATATAGAGGCTGGCTAACCAATCAATACCGTTTCTTTCTTTTTCACTGCCTTTTCTATAATGCCTTATTTATCGATTTTTGTTTGTTGTGTAATAATTCATCAATTGGCTGGTTAATCTGCAGGAATTTTATACGACTAACTAATTACAGTCTTGTTCGAATATATTACTTATATGTATTTAGTACGTTAATGTAGGTATATCTGATAATGTAACATATAACCTTATTTTACAAAATTATTTGTTTTTGGTAGGTACCTACTGGATATTTTTGCCAAATTTATATTATGTATAAAAACTTTAAACATATATATGTAATGATGTAATAGCAGTAATAAAGTCGTAATGCCAATGCAGTTTTAAATTATCTCACAGAATTACTACGTTCCAAAAAGAAGATTGTTAAAGTTCCTAACTGGTTAACTTTTCACACTTAAAGCCAAATCTTTCTTTTATATTTTAAATTACTATTAACAGTTTAATATTATCTGTTTTGTTTAATATAATTTGTCTGGTTATCATTAATACTTCCTTGTGTTCTATTATATTATACGAGTATACAATACGGTTTTTTTTAACTAAGGCTGCCTATTTTATATCTTATACCACAACATCCATATAACAAATTATCTATTTGTTTAACTTTTAAACAGTGAATTGTCGTTCTTTAACAGTATTTCTGTACTATATCTTCTTGGATGAGTTAACAATATATTTAACCTTTAAACATTTTGAGTTATTTTTTATATAACAAAAATTAACAAACGGAGTAAAAATAAAAGCAATACGAAAAATCGATATTTATTTGAAACTTTTCGCTAAATATACCTATTATTGATATACATATGGATTAATCTGATATTTTAAAATCTAGATTATTATAGATTTAAGTGAGATTTCTATGTTATTTAGAATATCACAAATCATGAGCTACAAATAAAATAAACAAATTTTTTAAAGAAAATTTTATTATGTATACTTTGACATGCTTTGTATCATCCCTAATGATTGCAAATTATAATTTTTTATTATTAAATTAGTAATAATTTAGTCTTTTTGATTACATGCATATATATCTTTGAATGTCGTCTTTGTCTCAAAAGCATGCTCGATCCTATGTGTATCAATATATATGTATTACAATTTACTGCAACAACTATATTTATCTTAACAACTTCTAACTGAACTTATTCATTTCACAATTTCAATCTGTACATTCTTTTTTTAATTTTATTTATTCGTGGCATTATAATTATATACATTTTGTTTTGTGTTTCAATCTTATACACCACAATGATTGTTTGTTTGCGTGTAATTTGTATGGCACTATAACAGTCCTTCAGGGCAATTTATCATATATATCATATATATCCAATGTTAATATTACATGCTACTAACCATCATAACATTTCCATTCAGCATCTATTTTCAGTTAAAAATTATGAAAAAATTAATTACACATTATTAATACTTTATTTTTATATTTAAATTGTATTTATTTAGTGTATAAATGCGTTTTTTATTTTACTGCACTTCATTAGATAACAAATTATGTAAATAACTTTTATAAAATAGTAATTATTTCAATTTTATATAGGAGAAAATAAGCATTTACTAAATTATGTCTTATAAAAGAAAGTTTACAACCTCGATGTCTTATTTGTCTCTTCTGCTCAACAGCGTCTCGAGAAAGAAGCTTGGGAGATCCACGATAAACTGATTACGGGGAAATATCTTGATCCAGATGAGAAGTCCATTAAGATTCTCTTTGATATCTCGGAGGTATTTAGACAATTATAAACTAATTAATTTACACAAAATAATTATTTTTTAGATTTCTCATTTAAGTCACTTTAGGCCAAAGCGACTCAAATATATTTTTAGCATCAAATCAAATGAATTATTAAAATGTATAATTTATGAATTACATTGATTTTTGCACCATCTATTTGAAAGAGACTATGTTATAATTACTTTATACGAAATATCTAGATTTTCTGATCAAATTTAGCGGAATATCCGATGAAAATGGACATAATTTGATGGATAATATATACAAAGCTTAAATAAACGGTGTACTTAAAATTCGATATGTTTTTTTTTTAATATATTATTAAGTAGGCAGCTAATTTTAAAGAAAAGAATAAGGATAAATATTCAGTATTATTCAATTTTAACATAATATAATTAATGTCAGAAA
Source organism: Invenusta paracnida (assembly GCA_036023295.1). NCBI lineage: Eukaryota > Metazoa > Platyhelminthes > Proseriata > Coelogynoporidae > Invenusta > Invenusta paracnida. Next base: position 31,083 of record JAYRBW010138801.1, read on the forward strand.
TTTTATTTAAAATGATCTTCTAGTGTCTGTCTACTTTGAAAATAAACGTGTCACACTTTGTAATGAAGATTACAAAAATGATACTTCTAATTCTTAAAAAAAATTAAATGATCTCATTAATATTTAGAATGACAAAATTTTTCAATTGTGTACAAATTTTGTATGAAAATAGAGTAACTTATTATTTATCTATCCAATATTTCTTTTTTCATGTGTGCGTGTAAATGTCGAATCTCCTTTGCATGATCTCCTTTACATGTTCTCATCTGCATGATCTCCTTTACATGTTCTCATCTGCATGATCACCTTTACATGTTCTCATCTGCATGATCTTCTTTACATGTTCTCATCTGCATGTTCTCATCTGCATGATCTCCTTTACATGTTCTCATCTGCATGATCTCCTTTACATGTTCTCATCTGCATGATC
>JAYRBW010138802.1:0-15286 GCA_036023295.1 Invenusta paracnida
TCCAACACAAAACACACCCCTCTAGGCCTAGGGCAAGTCAAGTCCATTCCATATAAGATAATATATAAATTATATATAATTATAATATATAAGTATAATATTTAATATAACTAATAATGGTATAATTATTAAAATGACATTATTTTATATATATATACAATTAAATTTAAAGTTAAAATAAATTTTGTAAAATATAGTATATTGTACAATCCCATATTTTAGCATCCCAAATTATTTGATTTCAGTCAAATTTTCCGCATTAAATTATTTTAATGTGGGATTACTATTGAGAGAAGATTCTTAATAATTATGGTGTGTATAATAGTGTATATGGCCATAGGTCAGGGTTTTTTAAGGTGTTTTAGGGACCCAATTTGGGTCCCTAGAATTAGAGAAAAAATTAAAAGATGTCTAATTATGAAATTTAGATGGACATATTTTGGTCCCTCCAACTACCTACAGGCTACAGCCACAGGGGCTTCATCCATACTGTCATTGTAAGGGATTGCATGACTTTGTCTGATTTCAGTCAGAAAGCTTAGATTATATATTTAAATAGAAAAATTGATCACATCATAGAGCTTAACTTTTTTTGACCATTCTTCCTTAAGGAAGAATTGTCAAAAAAAGTTAAGCTCTATGATTTTTCCTGGTCATTTTAAGTGGTTGCACAATTTTGTCCAATTTCAGGAAGCTGAGATTAAGTGTTAGAAAATGTTATAAATGTATAATGTCATTTTTACATGACATTTATTCATTACTTTACATTTTAATCAAAGAATAAAGTAACATTTTATTTAGAATAAATGTATTTTAATTGTTTAATCAAGGATTGTTTTGATGTCTTCTCAAAGATCTTAAAGCAAGGCCCTATATTCCAAGATTGTGACAGGCTCTCTCTGAGGATAATTTTGATTGCTGTGTAGAGACATGCAATACTCTGCTTGGTTTATTTGATGATGATCCTCAAATGCAAGACCAAATAATGTGGACAGATGAATCAAAGTTCACATTAAGCTGCAGCCATGTTAACTGCCATAATTGTCTAATTGGGCCATGGAAAATCCACATTTTACCATAGATCATGATTTTCAAGTGCCGGGTCTCATTTTATTTAATAGCATACAATGATTTATTTATATGAAATATCTATATAAACTTATAAAACAAATATGAGTAACATTATATTATTTTAAAGTAGTATTTCAACTTTTAGTATAAAAGTGGAGCCTTTCGGCCAATGCCATATATCTCACTGGATCTCACATGCTTGGCAAGCTCACCAGGCAGAAGGAGATGGATTAAGTCCCCCTTTAGTTAAGTTCTGGATCTGCCCCTATAGCTCATACTACAAAGCTCTAAAGTTGTTAAAAGATTGGGAAAGTGTAGAAAAATCAAGAAGCTTGGGCTTTGCCCTTGCATATTCACAAGCAAGTCTACATGATAATAAGCAAGTCACAGACTTTGTGTTACACATTTGGCTGAATCCTAGGTAGTCCTCAAAATGTACTTGTCCAAGTTATTTTTGAGTGTAGATAAAGATATATTTTGTGACTAAATATTCAGCAATCTCTGTGACAATAATTTAATAATTCATGAATATATTTATGTATTAATTTAATATATTAATTGAGTGTATTAGTATATTCTTTATGTTTATAGTTTTATTTTATTAAGTATACATCCAATGTCAATTTAGCTTTTATTATATTGAGTATGATTTATTTTATTACTACTTTATACACTATAGTATTTAATAGTGTACAAGTAAGGTATCAGTATCATATCAGTTTTGTATTAGTGAGTTATATAACATTAACCTGTATACATAAATAAAACTTGCAAATGTATTTTGTGTAAGTGTAAATAAAAGTCATATTTGTGATACAATGTCAAAATATCTGTAATTTTCAATTTCATAAAAATATTTTTTTATTAAAGTAAAATATAAAATTATTTTTATCTTCAAATGACAAAATTAATTATTTTTATGACATTGTCCATTTGTACTTTGAAGCTGCATGTCAATACTTTTGTCAAGTCTTTCATTTGACAATACTTCTCTCATTCATGCAGAGATTATTAACCCATTTTATGAATTGCATTTTGGGGCAAAGTCACAGTATTTTTAATTGTTTCTAATGTTTACTACCACACAACAGTTCTGTTGATGATATTTTGGAGCAATTTCCTGAGTATCAAGCCACTGATATTTTAAGTGTGTTGATGGTGCAGTTGACCATGTAGACACTGTGTGGTGAAGATCAGTGATTACTATCTTCAACTGAAAGCTCTCTCAAGAGTAATGTTATCTATTATGGTAATTCATCATTCTATTGCATTATGCAAGCATATATTTTTAACTGTGGGAAAAAACTCAAACTTTCCAAAAAGCATCTTTGAATGATGATACAACTGAATCACTGCTTGATGTAAAATCAAAGCCTAGACATTTTCTTGATTCAAGTAGACAGTACAGTGATGCCCAACTTTTGAAAATGAAAAGGGCATATTACATTCTTTGTAAGACAGATAAAAGATGAAGTTCAATTTATCTGCACATTTATTGTTTATGACATAGTCATTTTATGTTTCCAATACTCGATCTTTTACATTACCTATTAAAGTTTTTAATATTCAATTTTGTTGATGTATTGTAACAGTTTTAAGTGTTCAATTTACAAAATTTTTGTTGAATTTATAACAATCTTTTTGTTATATATGTAGAATGTACACACCTTCTAATTTTTGTACAAAGTTTATGACAGCAAATATATTCTGAGGACTATGTAATTGTATATTATTAGTGCTTAGCATTAACTTTTCTCAGCAGTTGCCTTGTTGGCTAACCAATCTCCACTTGTCCACAGTCCACTTGCAATTTATATATTTCATTGAAATTATATACCTACATACAGCTATTCACTGAGCAATGTGTGAATGCAAATTATACATGAAAATATATCAACAACCCTGTTTCTACTATTGATTCAGCAAAGTAATAACTTGTAAAATTTACCAAAACTGTTATTGAGTATCTATTATATGCACTGATCTGCAATATATATATATATATAATGTTAACTCATTGATGTTAATATGTTATATTATGCAATGTTGCAATTACGTTGTCTCAAACTTTATCAATGATTTAAATTAAGGATTATGATCTTATATTTCATGGATGCTCAGGATGGCTACCAATTTCAGATATGTAGTGGCCCAACTGAGTGCTGTACATGCCCGCCTGCCTGGGACATGTATGGCATTCAGTTGGGCCACTACATATCTGAAACAGGTTGCCCTACTGGGCATGTAATGATTTTGGACAAATATACTTAGGCATTTGATGGAAGACAATAGAAATCATTAAAGTGATAACTCTGTGAAATAATAATCACATGCAAAACAGACCAATAAAAATGTCTGTATACTCTGACAATACTGAGTTATCAATAAAATGTATTTGTCAATGTATGTACAAACAAATAATAAGGGAATTCCCATCCATCAACTATTTTTACCATTTGAAATCCCTTTCAAGATTATTGATGCATTGATTATTTCTCTGTCTGACCAATAGGACACTTTGTTCTAAATTTAGAAATTGAACTGACTGGGTAGAAATTACAATGCAACATCTAAATTCATCCAAGTCACAAATAAATTAAATATGCAAGCTAACATCACCTAAATAATAATTAGACAGGCTAACTGACACTGGTAATATTAACAGTGTTGTGATAAGCTGCAATATTTGGACTGCTGCCTGTGATATGCAATGTTATGAGCATCTCTGCAATATTTTCATCATCACAGTTATAATATTTTGAACTGTTGATAATAACTGTTTTGAACATTGGATTATTAGTGATTAGATAGTGATTTATTTATTACCCAGAGTTTATTTACTTCTCCCCCCACAGGCTACAGCACATTTCCAACATTTTTAAAAACTGTTTTTTTTAAACCAAACAAATACAACATTTTAACTCCAAAATGAGGAGGCCAAGAAAGCATATGTATATATACTACAATAATAAAGTGAAACCAGAAATATAGGCATACTTAAAGCAATGTTCAATTACAGTGGGCATAACACAGGTTTGTAGCACTGTTGATAAAGACATTATGGTAATAGAATGTACATAAGCAGAAAACTGGTTGAAGTATCTCTTGACAGAGCATCAGCATTGTTACAAGTAGAAGGCACATAGAAAAGGGAGAGCTGTTTGAGCTGGGCTATAGAGCCCAACAAATGGACCTCTGGGCAGTTGGAAGGGCTGGCCCATTGAAGTTGCCAAAACGAGCCTTGAGGATGGCCCAACCAACTGCTTGTTGTTGTTAGATGAGGTTAATCTGAAAAACACGAGAAAGCCCTAGTGGGTTGACAATAGCTTATCTTAACCTGGGTAGCATCAATAATATAAATGCACAAAGAAGGCTAGGCTCTTGTGAAAGGCTTCCAGGTTCTCTTGAAAACCTCTCTAAAGAGAAACCACAACAAATGTGACAACAGATCAAGCGCTGTCACAGTGTAGCCTAAGGAATATGTCAATGTTACCCATGTAAGGATTCCTTTACATTTGAGAGCTAAAGGAGAGATATAAGTTTAAAAGTTATATATAGTCTCACTCAATATTGTCTCACATAGACATTAGGATCAATGTCCTTAGCATAGCCTAAGGAATACATCAATGCTACCCATGTAAGGAATCCATTATATTTGAGAGCTAAAGGAGAAAAAGGAGAGATATAAGTTTAAAGTTATATATACAATCAATATTGTCTCACATGGACATTAGGATCAATAAAGTTTGTGTAGGTGTGAGGTGGGACTTCTTATGGTTTACTTGAAACCCTGCTTGTTCAAGTGTGTAAATAACAGGTGTAATGTTACAAAAGTCTGCCTCTGGGGTGATTAAGATAGTGTCATCTATATGAGTACAACATTGTTTTAAGGACTACAAGCAGTGTGGATTGTAAGATGGCTGTTGAGGGAATAATTCCCATAGGTAATCTACAAAATTCCCCAAAAAAGAAATAAAAGACTGGAGTATTCTTGGTATTTATGGGTACATAGTTTAGTATTTGATGTGCATAGGTACTTCAGTCTGAGGTACTTAACTTTATCAAACCACAAATGTGTTTATTTTCTAAATATGAATATACCTATGTATGTAAAGTTATGTTTTTTGTCAATACATAGCTACTATGATATACTGAGAAATTCGTCATTTTCATTATTTGTATAGGTATAATTGGTTTAAAACCTTCTGTTTTGATAATTAGGTATTTGGTTACATATTTTCAAGAATTTTATTGTTTGCAATATATTGTAAAATAGGATTTTTGTAACCTGCAATATTTTCAACTGCCTGCAATATTATGGCTACAAACAGTTATCACAACACTGCAGAGTAGAAATCCACACTCTGTCTGATTGTTCATGAAACAACTGGACAGAATAATAATGTTATTTTTACTGGACAGACTTACACAAACTTTGCAACATGCATTTAATATAATTATAAACAATGCAATTATGCATAATATAAATCATAATAACATTATAAAAGTAATTGCATACATATAAAGATATTTACAACATATTTAACATAATTAGACATAATATAAATACAATATATTTATTTATTGGCATATGATGTATATATATATGATTTTCAGATGAAAATTTCTGTAATAATTTCTATATTTATTAGAAATAATAACAGCATGTTTATAATAATAATGTACTTATTTATGATTTAGTTAAACCAATTTTATAATGACATTTTCTTTATTTTTCAGGTTTGTTTAATTATACTTCATTATTACCTTTTATATTTTTTAGACTTGTTTATCTCCTGCATGTTTATAATTATTAATTTATTAGTCTAAAGATTTATTTATTAAACAACACTACACATTATTTACATTATTATATATATTATATATATATATTGCCTGCAATATATTGTAAGAAAATTTTAATTAAAATTTTAAACAAATGGTAACTCATATCAATGCTGTTAATAGACATTTCTATAATAGGATAAAAATATAAAGGCAACCTATAATTAAGTGCATTTCATATTACTGTCAGTTTCATATTATAGTTACATCATGTATATTGTTATAGTGTGATTTGTAACAGCTTGTAAACTTCTACTAAGCTTAGTTGTGTATTAAAATGTTAACCTGTAACTTAATATACATATTTCGGTGTCTATCAAATTTCGGTGTCCAGCAAATTCTATAGAATTAAGTTTTCATGTTCATATAAATGTTCCTTAAACAACATATCTTGGATTAGAGAATTCTATTGCAATCTAGGGTATAGCCATGTTTGATTCATTAAGAAAAGTGCTGAATAATTGTTTTAATAATGATAAAAACATTTACATTTAAATGTAGTAAAATCTGGATTACCATGTATGAGATTTGATTGTTTTCATTGGATGATCATAAATTAGTCAGTTTTATATTTTATTAATTATTTATCTTTTGTGTTGTATTTAGGTTATAAAAATTAAATATACTAGCTACACATTCCTTCTCCCTTTTCAGTGTCAGAACAAGAACTGAAACGTTTGAAAGATGCGTTCAAACAGCAATCAGTTGCAAATTCCACAATTCCCTTCGAAAAATTTTCCAGTGAAGTATTAGGCAGTTTTGTTCCTAGAGAGTATGCAGAAGTAAGTTACTTAATTAATATAATTTATGATTTAACAGCTATACATATTTCAACAGACATCTTATTCGTTTACTAAGAATATAAGTATAACAGTATCGTTTTATTTATTTATTATAGGCTTCAATCTACAATAATTTAAAAATAACCTATTTATGCTTAATAAAAATTAATAAAAATGCCCATAATCCACATACAGTTTTTTTTATTAGACGATTATTTCACCCCTATTCTCGTACTCTTTATTTTCTCCTAGGAGTTGTATAAAGCTTTTAAGAATACCTCCGGTGGACTAACTTTCAAAGACCTCTTGGTTGGGCTTGTTCTTTTAACTCGTGGAGAAATTGAAGAAAAGTATAAATGTACGTTTCCAGTTTTGCTGCTTTATAATGTTTCCACATCATATACTAAATTAAAATGCTTTCACAGTTATAACATTTCTACCTTTGTTTCACATTTGTTTATTATCTTTCCGTTTTATATTTCAGTTTTATTCAGTTTGTATTGCCATGAATCTGGACTTTATATCGACAAGTCCGATATGGATGGCAATCTGCTAAAAATTGAGAAACATCTCGCTACTGAATTGAACAAATTGTTCCTTACTGTAAGTTTATTTATTTGTTTGAATTTAATTTCTTTTCTTTTCTTTTCTTTTCTGGAAAGGAACATTAAATATATATCTTAATATAGTCTTAGGATAATATAGGAATTGTCATTTTTTTAATTAGGATCAGTTTTTAATTAACGTTACGAAGGTTATCTGTATTATTGGTATAATTTACTCTCTTTATTTAACTATGTTATCCCTTCTTGAAAATCAAATTACAGTGACAGTCACTGAAAAACAAAATACACAGAAACTTATTAAATATACTATGTATATTATTATATTTTTGTAATAAATTTACTTTAAATTATGGAGCTGCGAAAATAATTGTTTACATGGTATATATACGTATACCTGATAAAACTACAAAAATACCGTTTTATGCTTCAAATGTAGATTTCACACATTTAATATATATTCACATTACTCTATGAGTATTTAAATCTTTTGTGATCAATATAAAGTAATACAATCGTCCTTATAGAGTTATTCTGTTGTTAATATTGTTACACTTTTGAATTCACTATATAATCTCTATTTTTTAATATTCTGCTTGGATATTAATATATATAGTTTATCTAATCTATTTAATGGGCTACGAAAGTAAATTGAATCGAATTAAAATTTTGGACTGATTATGAGTTTGTTAATTTTATTGTATAAGAGAAAACAATAGGCTACTTTAGCTAAACAATTATATTCTTCGATGTCTCTGATATGTTTTTATTCTAGTAAAATTATATCGTACAAATAACTGACTGAGTTCTAAGCATAAATAAATACTGAATTCAAAATCGATCAAACCCAATTTTTGAGTTTATGTTAACTACCGAATCGATACTTTGAACAAGTTTTATTGATTGATTGTTTTCCTTCAGACCGACCGAGTAAGTTATGACCAGTTCCGGTTTTGGATTCAAGCCCATCCCGATGTCACGATCTTCTCGGTCTGGCTCATCAAAGAGCCCTCCACTCTTCAACTCACAGATGACACACAGATGCCAACCTTCTATCAGACGCTTGCCGGGGTCACTCATCGTAAGTTGTCGATTCAATCTCTCTTCAGAGGATATAGCAGGGGGGGGGGAGTAAAGCAGGATTAGACAACTAACTGCACTACATAACCGTAAACGCCGCATCATTCATTAAAAACAAAGCTGTACATTTTTGGGGTAAACTATAGAAAATGGTTTAATTTAAGATCGTCAATTTAGATGTTGTAAAATTGGATGTTGATTCTGTATTTGGTTAATATAATTCCTGTTTTAATTCTTTAAAATTACTTAGTAACTTTAAATTCATATTCAAATGCTTTACAAATTGTATTTGATATATATAGTATATACATATTAAATAATAATGCGTGAAAGAAGCACTTTAATTCTAGTTATAAATTGTTATTAAAGACTGGACAACCTCAAGTGTTGTACAGCTATTAGTGAAATGGACTGATTTTTCTTGTTGAACGCAGCACTCCCTATATTCCTGTACATAATAAGAATTTAATTTATACAGTTATATGTAATTTTTTATTAAGTAGTATATTTTTAGCTGTGTTTCTATGTTGATTGTTGTTGCTTAATATCACGTAAAGTTATTAGATGCTCTCTCTCTCTCTATATATATATTTATTATAGCGAGCAACTGTCTGTATAATATTATGTACCGTGCAGCAAAAGCGACAATGAACTATTATTATATACCACACCCTTTTTTGTAGTTTTTGTATGACACAAGATTTTAGGTAGAATAATTATGGAAGCCTTTTTCTTGTCTTAACTTTTACCACGAATTCCCAAATAGTTGCTTTATAACTACTTTGTGGATTTCTTTTGTAATGTATCTTATATTTATATTGCGCTACATTAATACATAGACTTATGAGCATAAAATGACATAACTTTAATTGAGTATAAATGTAATGACTTTTGATTTTTATTCATGTAGATTTTGATTTTTTTTCATGTAGATTTCAATTTTAAATTTAAGAATCCTGTTAAAACTTATTTTGCATCATTAGCATGAATATTCTATTTTCATTGAACAGTACAAGTACTATCAATGAATAGTAATTGATATCATTATTTATTACAATTCCTTAAATATGTCTGATCAAGGTTTGGCATTCTTTGATTGCTCCAATTTTGAGAAATACAAACAAGTCTTTATTACTTATATGTGCCGTAAGGGTCTGCTTCAGCCTACGTGATTCTACTTTTTTTCATACTTTAGATGTTAAATGGATATTGTGGTACTTATATCGCTTATAATAATAAATTGTATATATATGTATACAATATATAATTATTCATGATAATATGTACAACCAAAATTCATGGTTAAAAGCGTATTTCAGTTTTTAGTGATTTGTCCAGATTTTATCCCAGATTTAATCTATGAATTATGAGTTTTTAAATATTATTCTATAATTTATCAATAGAATTTTGTGTGCATAATTTGTCTAATATTATGACTATTTGTTATTACTAGGTATGTAGTAATCTTTGTAATATCCAAACTGCTTTCTTTATGCGGTTGAGACTACTTTAATGTGTTTATAATTTCTAAATACGACCTTTTCGTCTTAAGTCTTTTACTTTTCCGCTGCACAACTGTCAACTTCTCTTATTCTTTCAGTTGACGAGGGGAACATTGTAGCTCTGGAGAAGTGCTACTGGGGTCTTCGCTCCCTGACCACAAATAAATTAGACCTGGCCTCATTCAGGCCTCTTGTGTCACCACATGTCCCCTTCGATGTCACTGAAGGTGAGGGGATGATTTGATAATTGCAGTCGGCTCGTGACCTCACATTTATAATTAATATGATTTGTGAATCACATTTAAATTAATATTGTTAGTGTTTAAAAATGGTGTCCTATAAAACATAAACTTCTTGAATTCGCTTTAATTGACCTAAATATCCCTATCACGATGATACCCTATTTTAAGATGTTAATATTCTGTTAGTGAAATTATGCCACTACAATAATGAAAAATACCTTACAAAAACATTATAATACTAGCTGCATGGAACAGATTAGACTGCAAATCTTCAGAAAAAGCACGATTTCTCTCCGCAATTTTATAAAGAACAATTTTAATACATATATTTTACATATTGTGTAAAAAGGGATTCAGTATTTATAGAAATGAAGTATTCAAATAAATAACCGGAACCATTCAGTAAATAGTCTTGTTAAATGACTATCTTTTCATATTGAGGTTTCTTTTTCATTATTCACTGTTTATTTCTGAAATCCATGTATGAGCCTTTCATGATCTTATTTACACTTGTTTTTCAAAATATGTAATACGTTACAATACAAGAAGTAATATATCACAGTAATATCACTATTATATCTTTTGAAATTACTTAAACTTTAATTTAAACAAAAGAGGCATAGATTACATCAAAAAGTGCGCCATTATAGATTCCAATCAAAGAAATAGCACAAAGATGAAAATGTATGTCATCATAATTTTTTAATCAAAATTTACAGGAATATACGGTTGTTAGACGTATTATTCTGTTGCGTATTTCGATATTAGATATTTTAGGCGTAATCTTCTGAACAACTAGTTGATTATAATTGTAATGGGATGTAATTGCCACTATTACTTTTCTTTCTAAAATGAGGAAGTGAAAAGTAATTAATCTCTTTGACTGTTTTTGTCTTACTTAAACGATGGCTATGTAGTGTACGTGCATCAAAAATGGGTTATTATGAAGTGGGGTTAATATTACGTAGATCTCTTGCTCCTGAATAATTTAGTTAATTTAAACAAGTTGAAGAAATATTTACGACGTGTTATAACAATATAATGTTTCTTTCATTTAGATTGTAGTTTTCATAAATTTCTAACATAATAGCGTTACGTATATTTTATATTATTAGTTTATTGGTAGAAAGTTATTGTTTTTAGCAACAATCTTGAATTATGGGCTGCTGAAGACTCCTCGTAAGGTCAAAAATTGCGCCCTATATATATCTCTATTGCATCGTAAAGTTTTCCACACAAAAAATTAAATTCACAGATCCAAGTGTTAATAATTTATGGATTTACACAGTTTTATCGTAAGAGAATGTTCAATATCTAATAATTTAAAAGAAGCAATATCATCTTTAAACAGTTTAGGGTGTACATTCGACAACATATTTTGTTTAAACTATGTAATTAGTTGTTGAATTTTATAAGCATGCATGGCTAAGCCGCTGCATGATTGTAACAAAACCATCGATCCAATGTTTTAAGCAGATAGAATATCGAACGACATCTTATGACTTCAGTATATATGAAACACCTTCACCAACTGTAGTGTATTCTATTTTACTTTTAGGTTTATTTGGTGCTTTCGATGAGAATTCTGATGATCACATCGACTTGAAGGAGATGGCCTGTGGGATATCTGCCTGTTGTCAGGGACCAACTACGGAACGACAGAAATGTGAGCTAAATGACCTCAGATTTGACGTTAGAATGGCTCCAGAATGACGTCAGTATTAAATATTAGTATATTATGGTAATATTTCTATTTGAGTTAGGATCCATCGAGGGAGAATAGATTGAAATCTTAATCAAATGAAACTACTAGTTGCTTATGGTTTAACTAATCGAGTTCTAAGAGCATTTGTTTTCTTCAAAGAATTCTATACTATAGTAAGCAAGTGTTATATATATCCAAAAACAAATCACTTGTTATTTCTTAGACTATATGTTAGTTCACCTTATATCAAAATTTTATGCTCGCTGGTGTAAAACAGCAGCCTTTTATGGCATTCTTTTGGTTCTGTTTTATATTGAATGTGGTCAAGAAAGGTTTTCTCTAAAATTAATATTGTGTCCTTAATCTATGTATCGCATAATATAAACGGTTTGTTCTTTATACTATAGTAAGGTTGGGAGTCTAGTACAAGAGTTCGAAGTGCCACTGAGTAGGTACAAATACATTTTTAAAATTTGATTTTAAAGGAATGTGTTGATCCTTTTTCAGTTTGCTTTAAAATATTCGACAAAGACAAAGATGGAAAACTGAATGCAAGGGACGTCGCTTTTATGCTCAAAATCTTCGCGGAAGTTACGGAACAGAGCAGTCTAAATGAGATTAATGTGAGCTTTGAAACACTAAGTTCTCAACGATAACTATTATTAGATATTTGATATATTTGATGCTACAATACAAATATAGTGTATATAAAACTATGTTTTATGGCCTTTTCAAAACTCGATCATCTTATTCTAATTATTAAGGGACTCCAGTTATATGACTTTAGAAGTATGCCTGTTTACCTATACAGAATCTTACTGACTCAAACTCTAATATAAGTTTTGAGAAGCTTTCTTATATTTTAAATATATTTATTTCTGTGTTTAATATTATATAATATATCTTCTTTGTGTATTATTTCATTACTATTCCAATTTTTCTCCTTAGATTGGAGCTGAAATGGATTTTAATAAAATGGCACAGGAAATTCTTTTGATACACGACGGAGACAAAGTAATTTTATTTAGCATTTTTGTAATATGTAGTTTATCCCTTTATGAACCCACAGACATTAATTTTTTTAATTGTGTTGTAATAAATATACGTTTTGTTAAAATATATTTATTAATGCCACTAATTTATATTACAAAGCAGCTTAAATTTATTAGAAAATTAAAATTTAATTAAAAAGTAAACGATGTGAAATGTTCTTGACATAACATAAAATACGTTATTTTTAAAGATTGCATTTTTGGTATTCTATTTATAGACTATAATTTCTTCTTTTTTATCTAGTTATACGTTTTGTTATTGATAAATATCTAGTATGCAATAATAAAATAGTAATATGTATTTAATATAGTACATCGAATAAGTAAGTGTACGTTTTGTGTTAAATATTAAAATCGTACTTAATCTCCAAATTATATATCTTTATTCATCAGGACGGCTTCATTAACAAAGAGGAATATCTAATGTGGTCTGTTGGCAGTAGCCTTCCCAATAAGTTTCTCAGTCTTCTGTATCAGGTAAGTCACATAATTATTAGTTCTTTTACTATCTCAGTGCTCCTCTGTTAGTCTATTCATTATAATACTGAGAACATAGCCTTAAACTTAGCGCTCATATTTTTACAACTAATTTTGCATTGACTTATTATTTTGTTTCCTTTATTCGCTCTTAGCTTATGAAATTAAATTTATCAATCAATTACTTATTAGTGCTATTAATTGGTAATTAAGTAAAAGTGGATATCACCAGCGGTTTTATAAAACACCACCCACTTGGTTTGACTTTTAGAAGTATTCTATTTTAGAGCTGTTTTATCTAACGTATTAATGTTATTATTGTGTTTTATCTCCAGATTTGTCATGTGATTTTCGGATTAAAACCCCAGTTTAGAACAGACGAAAAGGAAGTTATTCTGTAAGTATTTATTGTGGAGTAAAAGTGGATCCTAGTCTGTTATCAATCAAGTTTTAATTTAAAATGTTTAGTTTTATTGGCTGATACCTGATTTCATAAACTAATAGCTATACTATGAAATACCTGAACAAATAGCTATAAGCTTTATTCAAATGCAAAGTTCCGCTTGTACACGAGTGTCTTTGTCATGGTATAATTAGATATTTTCTTATGTTAACACCATATCTCTCTGATTCATGTTTTGATTAATTAGTGGGTTATTGGGTGAGGTTAAAGTTGTGGATTAGTCCGGGACTAGTCCAAAAGATTAGACTAGTCAAGTATAAGCACCTGACTAACCCCGCTATTTTGACCTCATTTGAAAGGTATTAAGCCTTAGGGCTTGTCCAAGACTAATACCTGACTTATAACTCGTTTGAAAGAGTTTTAATACCTAAATACAAAACTTGAATCATTTTCAATGCAATTTTCCTATTCTTAATATTGATCCTAAGGAACTAACCCTGAATTAAGATCAAAGTAGAACAAGATATCTAAGCGATTAAAAACCTATTTTTCATTAATACACTTTATTAATGCATTATAGGCCAATGCATAATACTGTTTATATAAATTAATCAAATAATTATAACTATGTTACCAGAGGAAATAGAAAAAGAAAACATCCAGCACATTCTGAAAGTTCTATTTATGAAAAGCACATCTTACTCACCACTAGTTGTTAATGTCTAAGCAGATGAATATCAAGAATGGATATAAGCTATTGTTATATATTATATGTATAAATGTATAAGTGAATAAATAAATTATACATATGTATATGTAAATAAATAGATAGTTCATATGTATATTTTAGAAATAAAAATTATAAATATAGGAATTATGAATATATATTTATTATGTAATATAAATACATATATTATAAACAGACAATATAATAAATATATACATATTATTAATAAATATAAGTATTATAAAACTGCAACAGTAATATAATAGTTACCGAAGTATATATAAAATAAAATAAAATAATATAATAAATATAAAGAACATTTTTTTAATAATTTTTAAATATTAAAATTGAGTTAGTTCGGTCTTAGTCAAGTGTTAGTCAATGTTTAGTCAATTATTAATCTGTGCTCTTAATTTTTGTGCACGGAGTTAATACTTGACTAACCCTTTTGGACTAAGCCGAGACTAATGCACGACTTTGTAGTCATCATGTAGTCATTGTTATTGATACATGACTATGAGAGTATCGTTAGTTGAAAATCATTTTTCTCTTTTTGAATACTTTTTCCTATCATTTAAAACGTAATTATATTTTTTATAATTTATAAATAGGGTATATTTGTAGTGATTACAAAAATGTAGTTAATATCTTCAGTGATGCTACGCCCTGCGCGATTTTTTGGGAAAAGCTGCGATTTTTTTAAATATTCTGCGATTTTATTCATATTGTGTTTTGAAAAAGAAAAGTTGTATTGTACACCTAAGTTGTGTACTTTAATTAGTTTTTGCAGATCACACACATACTCATACTATTTTAAATGTAGGATACTAACTTCTC